>PVIJ01002317.1:0-104542 GCA_004024925.1 Scalopus aquaticus
ATAGAAAACAATGTCATTTAGGAACCAATCATTTACTTGGATGTTTAATCAATATTTATCAAGCAGCTACCATCTTTTAAATACTATTATAAATGTCCTAGGATTATATTGAAATGAGGCCATTACCCTCAAGGAAATTATAATACATTAAAAGAGATAAACTATCATGAGTAGTTTTAAAAAAAGATGGAGTATGGTGCCACAAAGGTAAAAAAAAATGTGTGTCACAGAAATAAGAGATTTCTTCTAGAGGAATATTTAAAACACCAACAATAATTCTTGTAATATACTAAAAATAGGTGTTATTCTGTTAGGTACAAATTACCTCAGCTCCAATTGTATTCATATTCACTAAATAAATACCCTGTTTGAAACTCTAACAAAAAGTTATGAGTTCTTTTTGAAAAAAATTGATTTGAAAATTATGTGATCAGTCCACTTTGTGAAGTACAAAAAAATCCTTGTAGATGACAAAAAATTTACTTACTTACTATATGTTCTGCCTTGAATGGTCAAGACTAGACCATGGATGTTTCCTGAGTTGATTAGAATCATGAAGTATAAGGTGAATGCCTCTCTGAAAAGTATATACATATATATATGAGAAATTAAGACTATTGAATTATTCATTTGTTGATTCAAACACTGATCTATGCATTATTTTTTGCCACTGATCAGATAGGTGGCAAGTAACACTGTCATACTGTATAGTGCAAGTGTGTGAATCAGTATAATGTATATCTAAGAGTTGAGGTTTAGCTCTTTCTTTTTATTAATGACCTTTTATAGAAAATCACATATGGAAAGTGATAGACAGTCCTAGCACAAACTCTGGAACTCTTGTTCTTCTTGTGTTGAGGAATAAATGATCATTTATAAGTGCTATTGCTTTTGTGGTATGTTCTACATACCCACTGCACTACATGCAGAAAATAAGAATTTTTCTAGCTCAAGGTTAATGGACAAAAGGATGAGAAGGGGAAGGATATGACTTGAACTGATAAATACTGTCTTTCTAAAAATCTGAAAGCCTTACATGCATTCTGAGGATGTTGATGAAAGCATGTGGTAGTGTACAGCTGAAATCATCACAATCATAAAATTGCCTATATTTGCTTAAAAAGTAATCAGTACTTTAAAGACTCTAATTTCTCTATAATGCAGTAGATTGAGACTAGGCAATTATTCGTAACTTGGCTAACGTGCTTGTATGTAACAGGGATAGTAAAACCAATGCAGTGTGACACATTTGGACATTGTTGAGTTGACTGTCATATGTGAGTGAAAGCTTTGAAAACCTTCATTGAAGTCTAGGAGCATCTCCTCAGTACACTGCCTTTTTTCCCCCCAGCAGGATGAAGTTTTATAAATGTGACCTCATTGCTATATAAAAGTCATACGAATTAAAGAGAATTTGGTAATGGTAATGAAATCCAGGGACTAGGCATGATATACCCTCAGGAGCTGAGCCCCATCCAGTGTATACTCTAAGATATTTTTAAGGTTGAATTGCTCTGGGGCTCATTATCAATGGGTTTTCATCTGTTCCTTTTGAATCAATAATTGCCTTTGTTGCATTTAGACTGTCTTTGTATTCTCTTGACACTCATAACAAAAGATACCTGATTTAGAAATGTCATTTGCTAGAAAAATTCAACATCAGGTGAGCCATTCTGTTCTGCATTCCTGTGTGCAGGGCGCTCTGTCCAGGACTTTACCTCATTCCATGTGGGGCTGCATTTCCACTTGAAATGTAAGTGTTCTGTTTCTATTCTCAATAGTTCCTCAATCTTTCTCCCTTTGTGCAAACTTCCCTCTCCAGCTGTCCCCAAAACCATCCATATCCAACGTTTCATTTAAGACTTCTAAATCATCAGGGTGAAAAGCAGGAATAAAGATTTTTCAAGTAAAAGCTATAGATCTGTTACTACTGAATTCATTGCCAAGAATTTTCCAAATCACTTAAGTATAACAATTGTTCATTTTTATTACTCAGTTGTGTTATTCTACTTTTTCTGTAACTATGCATCAGATATATACATGAGCCACATATTTTTATAACTTTAGGTTTTATTATGTCAATTACTGAAAGGTCATTCAAATTTTCAGCTGCACCAATTTATCTGAAAGGCATGTAACTACTAGAAGTTTGTTCAAAATGGAGAGGTTTGCCTTTTTCCTTTTTAAATGGAAGGCAAGGAGTCAACTATAGTTGCCAGTTGGGGTTTTTCCTTAATTCTAGAGGTAGAGAACATAGTATGTGGTAAACTGAGTAGTTACAGAATTACACATTTGTAAGATTGAAATGGTGAAGTTGGCAGAAATCTATGGTGCTGTCTGTGGTCTTTGTTATTGTGTGTTTGATATTGTGTTATGTGTTAAATCCAGAGGATTACTCTAAAATTTGGACTTGGTATGTTTTGCTGGATATAAATATATATTAAAAAGTTGAATTGTTACCTTCTTAACAACCATGGATTAAAAAAATACTCTGAATTATCTGGGTGACTCTAGAATACAACATGCAGGAAACAACATGGGTGGATATTTAAGCCTCTACTGTCTCTCTAATTCTCTGTGAAACTTTTGGTTTGTTCAACACTTTAAAGTCTGTTTTCTATCATCAGTAAAATGGGGAGGAAGTCAACTTCTAATTACATATACCATTCATTATAGCCCTCCTCTTCACATTAAAGCTTTCACAGACCCTGGAGGCATGAAAAAGATAAGGAGATCCATAAAGCCACAAGATAAATATGGAATATTCTGAGCTCTGTTTTGAATATAAGATTTGGATATAATAATTTGGAGTTTTAGCTTCTTTAAAATGTGTAAGTGAACAAATTTTATAATTTGTATGTTATTATAATATGTACGTTAGTGAAATAAATAGGTTTCAGTTTTTCTCCAGATTAAAAATACTGTGGAGCTTTCATACTATCTTCAAGTGATTTTTTTTTTTTTGAACCAGGGTTTTCTTGGTTACTAGACACTTTTTCCCATTTTTCGGAGGTCTGACAGAGTTGGTGCTGACAGTATTTGCCCACTTTTGTTTCTGTGGAGCAAAGGGAGTTTGGAAGAATGGACCTGTGGGAGAGGGCAGAGGGATGAAGACTGGAAAGTTAGGTTGTGACCAGATCATGAGAGGTATTGTGTTTCACTCCAGTGAATTTAGATTTGATCCTACAAGGAGAAGAATGATGTCATTGGACTCCCCACATTAAAACTCCTACATTCTTCCTCTATAAATCTAAACACTCATCTTTTAGGTAGTGAGGCTAAGCAGATTATCTGTGAAAGATAGCCTATGTAGAGTAGGGACCTAAGAATAAATAAGATACTCTTTCTCATTGCAATTAATTTGTAGGAATCATTAGGCACTACTATTCCTCTTTTCTTTCTGTGTTACATATATTCTCCATTCTCCTCAAATGACCACTTTAGCTCCTGTTGACTGCATTCTTTAAAGAAATGAATTTACCATCTACTTCAGTGACAGATAAAAAGAAGAGTTACCTCTGATTCCCTCCTACCTCAAATTTTCCAATTACTGTATTTTTATCATTACTATCTCTATACTCCTATTCTCTACTCAGACTCTTAGCAAAATCTTCCCTTTTCCCAAATATAATTTGCACCTCTTTCTATCCCAAATCATATCATCTAAATTTTTTGAGATCTTCATTGATGAGCTTCTCTCTTGTTTGAATTTGAATTCACTCCAGTTTCCTTCCCATTTATGTTAAAATCCTTGGATGCTTTCTTCTTATCACCTAACGTATACTGGATTCTAGAATTAGAAGCACAGTTATCCCAACTATTCTATAAAAATTGCACTTTTTGGGCCGCCCTGGTGGCGCAGCGGTTAAGTGCTGCGCTGTGGAGCTGTCAGCAGCAGCGATGCGAGTTTGACGCCCGGCCGGGGAGAATCCCACATGGTGCGGCAGACCTCTCCTGCCTCACCCGCTGCTCCCCTCAGCAGTGTATTTCTGATCTGCCTGTTCTGCTCCCCACTCTGTCTCTGGTGAACCCTCTCTCTGCCCCACGCCTCTGGCCTGTACCCCAGCTTGTATGTATAAATAAATAAATCTTTAAAAAAAATTGCACTTTTAAAAAAATATTTATTTATTTACGCATGCAAAACCTGGGGTGTAGGTCAGAGGTGTGGGGTGGTGAGAAGATTCACCAGAGACAGAGTGGGGAGCAGAACAGGTGGATCTACTGAAGTATACTGCTGAGAGGAGCAGCAGGGGAGGTCTGCTGCACTATGTGGGAAGCTCCCTGGCCAGGGATCAAACTCGTGCTGCAGTGGCTGAGGATAGCTTCATAGTGCTGAGACTTAACCCTTTGTGCCACCAGGGAGGACCCAAAACTGTACTCTAAAGGACTCCAGTGTTATACTAGTTTCCCATCTAAGAACCTTAGTTCCTGCTTAGTGTTCACTTTCTTAATAAGCAATCATTTAGTTTCAAATAGCCTTCTGCTGAGATTGCCCGATAGAGCTCTGTGTTCAGCTGCAGCAGTCTTTCTTGCAGTGGACACTTTATTTCTGCCTCAGGGCCCTTGTTTTTGACATCCCCTTTATCTAGAATGCTCTGCCTTGAATTTTCACCTGGCTATTTTCTGCTTACCACACAAGTATTTGCTCAATATCACTTTCTTAGAAACACTCTAACATTTTAAATGAAGATTTTCCTTTTCCGTAAATATAACTTACGGCATTATTTTCATGTTACCTTGTTTACCTGTATTTATAACACTTACCTCCACCTTCACCTCTTGTATCTAAGATCCTTGAGAAAAGAGATATATTCTTTGTATCTCAACACTTGTTCTATTTAGAATCTAGAGAAGCAATTGATAAATAGCAATTCTCAATGAATATTGATGAATATGTAAATGAACCAAATGTCTTTCTCTTTAATTGACCCTTTTTTCCCTACATTCTTCCCTTCTTCATTTTTCAGAGTTTAGAAAACATACATATTTTTGTTCAAAGATTTCGTTCAAAATATTTCCTTCTTAATACTGGGATTAAATGAGCCATAACAACGATGTGAATATAAATCCTAATCTTTGTTCCTTTCTAATTTGTCTTTCCAACCTTTTTCTCAAGGGGTGTTATGTTTTGAGCTAATGTTCACATCTAAATCTCTGTTCTTGACCTCTCTCTGTTTGTAATTTCTTTAATCTCACTTAGTCAGATAGCTACTCCTGAGTGGCCCATTCAGTGCTAATTATTCTGCAGATGTACATTGTACCAGACACTAGTGCTACAAAGATGAGCAATACACAGTTCTTAGAACAGTGGTACTTATAGTCTAACACTTTATAGTATGATGAGAAAAAACAGATGTGTAAAAATTATATTCACTGGAAAAAATGCTATGCTTGTGGGTTGTACAGCTTAAACTAGGAACAGAAAACAGAAGACTCTTTTGATTGTAGCAAAAGGGATGTCAGCTGAAAGTGTGTCATGCTCAAGTTCATTAAGAAGAGCAAGTCCTTCCTGGTCACATCAACAGATATTAATGTGGAAAGACTTTCGATTTCAGCATTTAATGTAATTTCAACTAGAAGCATCTCTTCGAGATAGTCAGTGGTACAGAGTGGTTGCAACCACTACCTCTTGAATCAAGCTATCTGGATTCAAATTCTGTTGTTTGCCATCTTGAGGACAAGTATTAGGTTTTGCCTCAATTTCCTTACTATTAAATGAAGGGATAATAACAATATCTACTCAATGAGTTACTATAATAATTTAAAGAGTTTGTCATATAAAGGGTCAAATGCTATCTTTCGCATTGTTGAACCTCAGCTACAAGCTCACGTGATTCTTGCTGGAGATGGTGACAGAAAGAAAACAGGTCACAAAGCCCATACGTGGGGCCAGAAACAAGTATTTATTACAGCAACAGAAATACTCAGGAGGCAACGGCATTATTTGCCCAGCCAGCCTGGCGAGAGCAGCCCAGCCTGATGAGTCAGGTGGCGGCCCCCTCGGGCATGCTCTGTCCTTCTTGGACTCCCTTGCCCCCTTGGGCTCTCTTGGCCCCCTGGGATACGCCCACTTCTGCCCTGGGCCCCTCATCTCTGGCAGCAGCAAAGCTGCAAAGCTGCAAAGGCAGCAATAGCAACAGCTGGAACAATAGCAACAGGAGCAGTTTCCAGCACCAGCAGCACCCCAAGGCTGCAGCAGTGGCCCTGTGCCCAGTTAATAGCTGGCAAGTGCCCCCCCCATTAGCTTTAATATGATTTCTAGACAAATCCTGCACAGGACCCTATTAAAGCCTAGTTTACAGAAATATGTGTTTGCACATGCAAACTATACATCAAGGTTACATGTTATTTACTGCTTTCTTCATATGCAGAGTGCATGTCATGGCTACATGGTATCTACTAGGCCACCTGTGCTGGAAAGTCATGGTGAAAAACTCTGTCTTCCCATGGGCTCTACAAGCATCCAGTGAGCACTTAAAACATATTAGCTGTTCAGAGTGTATTCTGCACTACCAGTCATACACCCTCGCATTCCACAAGCAAGAAAGCAATTGTATGTGGAATTTCATAAACGCCTATTTCCATATTTCCACATTTTTGAACTTTTGACTTCTTCCCCAGTGAGATTTACCTTACTGGGTGGTTTATGTCTCAACACTATTTCATTTTCCATGCTTCTGAGTCCCTGATATCCCTGAGAGACTTTCAATTCAGGATCATTTCGTGGGTAAGGGCCTGCTATGCTTTCCTGGAGTCATGGACAGAGGGCTGTGGTCTGTTCCAGCCATGTGGAGATATTCTCTGACACTGTTTCTTCAGGAAGATGCTTTCTCTTCTTTTGGATTTTATATTCCACACCTGCTTGTTATGTAAATTTGTCTATGTGGCATACCTACTTGTCCCTAATTTTTTATTTTTGTTTGCAACCATTTAAAGATTTCTCTTTATTAAAGAGGCTGCAAAAAAATTAGGTTTGTTTTAAAACTGAAATTGCAAGCGTACTTAGCCAATAAAGCACCTTGAGTAATCTTCAAGGTCAAGAACAGCAATAAGATGCAGACAATAATCAGAAATTACACTTTGCTCAGATTCCTCCATGAAGTTTATCGGTGTGTAAGAAGGTGACTTCTGAAGGAGAAGACTTGAAAGGATCCCTCTTTAATGATTACATCCCGCTCTCTTCCAGGTATGAGTTGTTTGATGAATCTGGTAAAAACAACACTACATATTTTTATAGCACTAGCAGACATTCTCACAGACGTTAGCTCATTTGAGCCTCACAACCAGTGCTGAGATAAGCCATCACATCCCCTTCTCCAGCTGCTCCCATTTCCTTTGAATATCTTTCCAAACTCGGGCAGGTACCACTGCCAGGGACACCCCTCTGGGATTTTTATTTCCCCAACCCAACCCCCGTTCCCAGATGATGCTACTCAGTGATATTCCTTTCAAGGCTGCAGTGGTTCTCCACACTGACTACATGTTAGAATTATGTGGAATTTTTTTTAAATTACTTTGTGTCTTGGTCCCCTTTAGACAAATTATGCCTAAATTGCAGGACTAGATGGGAAATGCCCTGGCAGTGGTGTTTTTTTGAAAGCTTGTTGGACGATTTTTAATAGGCAGCAAGGTTTGAGATCCACTGCCGTAGATGTTGAGCTGTTGCCTCCAGAGATGGAAAGTAATTTAATTTCAGTTTTCTGAAGATGAAGTTTTTCTGTACTAACTGTTATTACCCTCAGTGGCCTGTATTTTAAGACAAATAATTTCTGTTTATTCAAATGATAATAACACATTGCCTTACAATTAAAGTGTTTTCATATGCATTGTTTCTCCATGAGACTCTATTTTAGGCATATGATTACATCCAATTTCATAGGCATAGAGGTCCAGAGAGGTTAGGTTTATCATTGCACTGAAAGTAATGTGACCATGTATGTGTGGGAGGAAAGGGACCAGCCAAGTTTTCTGATCTCTCATTTGATGACCTTTCTTCCTATTCACAGTGTGGTCTATACATCCCCCAAATCTGCATCATCACCTGGAAACTTGTTAAAAATGTAGAATCCCAGGTCCCACCCTAGATCTAGCAAACCAGAAGCTGCAATTTAACACAGTATCCAGGTGACTAGATTCTCACTAAGGTTTGCAAAGCCCTGCTACCTCTCAGAATCTTTAGTCCTTTATTTGTGGTGTCTTCGTATCAATATGTGGCATATAGTGATGTCACAAAGGATAGTTTTTTGGAGTTCTTGCTTATAGTTTCCCCTTGGAAGTTTATTTTCTAGTCTTTTCACTATGGCTTGAGGCATTTTTCTCCTACTCGACTGCCCTGGAAATGAATCTATGATCATTTTCTGCCGCTTTCACTCTTACAGGTGCAAGAGCCACGGAGGAGCCTCAGAGGGTTGGAGTTGCCTTTTCACTGTCATAATTTTCTTCCTTTTTCTGAGCCAGGGGGTATAACCTATGAAAATGCCAATCAGATTCCTATTAAAATTTAGATTCTCGGTGGATCTTGCTGAACTCTTGTTCCTTATTATCATCACTCACAGTCCGTAAGAGGACTTCAGGGACCTCATGCGGTAACATCTTTCCTAACAGGTATTCCCTCTACAAACTTAAATTGAAAAGAGCTTGTGATAGGCATTTCACTGGACTGAATTCCACATTGTTGCTTCTCTAATGAGTTCTGAACCTGGAAGACAGAGAACTACTGTGGATGCTGCAATTTCAAGACCCAGGCTCTCTCACAGCTACTGCAGGGGAAATAAACAGGCACGTGGTTTTCTGAATTGAAGACTATGTTGAAGTGTTGTAGCAGCATGAGAAACAGTCCTGACAGCTGGTCTCATGATGCTCTGTGCAGTTTCTGCAACATGCTAACCTCTCTGGGCTTGAATTGCTTTACTGCCTCTCTGTATCTATCACCACCTCAGTGTTCCCCAGACTCAGAGAACTTAGTGACTTTGTACTCCTTTTAGAAGGGAAAACTCACAAAACCCCAGCTAGCATCCTAAATTTATTTATTTATTTTATTTTATTTTTTAATATTTTATTTTTGTTATTCATATCTTTTACATTATTGTGTGTTCCCCATAGGTTGCCCACCACCTGTTCACCCATGGAGCCATCACCATAGTACCCCGTGCTCCCCTTTTCCCCCCTTTTGAGCCCTTACCCTCTCCTCCTTCCCTGCTGAATGTCGCATTCTTATTTGTCTCCCCTATATTCCTGTTATAAGTGAAACCATTCGATAATTTTCTCTTTCTTTCTGGCTTATTTCACTGATCATGATCCCTTCTAGATCCATCCATGTTGCTGCGAATTGCATGTGTTTGTCCTTTTTGAATGCTGAATAGTGTTCCATTGTGTGTATGTACCACATCTTCTTGATCCAGTCTTCTATTTTTGGGCATCTGTGTTGTTTCCATACCTTAGCTATTGTAAACAGTGCTGCAGTAAACATGCGGGTGCATGTATCCTTTTGGATTAGTGTTTTTGTGTCCTTTGGGTAGATTCCCAGTAGTGGTATTGCCGGGTCATATGGAAGCTCCATTTCTAGGAGTTTGAGGAAACGCCATACAGCTTTCCATAGTGGTTGGATCAATTTAGCATCCTAAATTTAATTTGTGGTTTTCCTTTGAGGATGGAATTCCTACATGCCAACTATACTCTTGATGTTTTTTCATATATATACTATACACATACATACATGCATATGTATGTATGTATATATGTTTATATATATATGTATGTATATATGTGTATATATATGTTAGTATGTATATTTGTATATATGTATATATATTACATCATTGTTCATTTTTGTTCAGTGTTTCATTTGTCCTCTCAGATGTAGTCCCTGTAAAATTCCCACCACCAAGTCACCTATCGACCATCACCAATAGTCTCTTGTGCTCTTCCTGCCCCCGTTTTGATCCCTCTCTCTCATCCCCTGCTGTATGTCTCTGATTTGTGGTTTGCCTGCTAGCTTTGTCTTTTTTTCCCCTGATCCTTTGTTTGGTTTCCCTATTTTCCTTTCTGTATATTCCCTATGTATTCCTTCTATAAGTGAAACCATCCGATAGTTTTCTTTTTCCTTCTCACTTATTTCACTGAGCATAATCAGAGATACAGTCTTTGCTTTGCAAATGTATGTATCACAAAGCCCAGACTCCACCCAGACTTCCTAAAGACCACCAGGTCTTTTTCTTTCAGCTTTTTTCAGGCTCATGTTCTTCTAATCCCACTGCAGACATCTCACTCTATGAATGGCAGATGATTATTGTTTCACAAATATACCATACTCTCTTACCTGTGTTTTTGATTATTTTGTCTATTTAGCATGAATTGCTTGTTTTCCTTCCTTGGCAAATGTCTATTCAGTGTTGAACACATAACTCAAACATTTCCTTTGTGGGTTACCCGCTTTCTAGGTCATTTTGTGGCTCACACATTTATTCCAGTAGCATTTTGCATATGTTGTCATTATCCATTTCATCTTATCTCATTATTTGTTGCTGATAAACATTGCAGAACCTTTGATGTCTTCTTAAAAAAAAGATTTATTTATTTATGCATACAAGAGCTGGGGTGTAGGCCAGAAGTATAGGGGGTCAGAAGATTCACCGGAGACAGAGTGGGGAGCAGAACAGGCAGATTTTTTTTTTTAAGATTTATTTTTTATTTATACATACAAGCTGGGGTACAAGCCAGAGCTGTGGGGCGGCGAGAGGGTTCACCAGAGACAGAGCGGGTAGCAGAACAGGCAGATCAGAACTACACTGCTGAGGGGAGCAGCGGGCGAGGCAGGAGAGGTCTGCCGCACCATGTGGGATTCTCCCCGGCCGGGCGTCGAACTTGCGTCGCCGCTGCTGACAGCTCCACAGCGCAGCGCTTAACCGCTGCGCCACCGGGGAGGCCCAGAACAGGCAGATTGACTGAAGTACACTGCTGAGGGGAGCAGCAGGTGAGACAGGAGAGGTCTGCTGTGCCATGTGTGTCAGCTCCCTGGCCAGTGACGGAACTCATGCTGCAGTGGTTACCGATAGCTTCACAGTGCTGAGACTTAACCCCTGCACTACCAGGGATACTGCCCCCCTACCCCCTTTGATGTCTTTTTTGTCACTAGGTCATGAGTTATGTTTGGGCTGAGATTTTTAGGTAAAAATTTTTGTTCCCATTGATACATTTTGTTCTCTCTCTCTCTCTCTCTCAAATCAACTAAGTTTACAAACACTTGTAGATTCCTCCCATTTTCCTGGCACTGTAATGTGCTGTGCTACAAGATCATAGGAGTGGGGTTAGGTCTGTATAACTGATTGCCCAGATAGCATGCTAAAGTAATATTTGTTCCTGATCTGTAGCAGTGGTCCAATGAGATATATATTCCAGAAATACTCCAACTTACATTGGATCATAATTTCTATATGCTTTTAAGAAGCCCATAGAACATGGAAAATTCACTAATACAAAGGCAATGGTCAAGCACTCTGTATACTCCTGGGAAATCTACTCTTATTCAAAGTTGAGACATCTTCAAATGATTGCCTCCTTAAAACTTATTTAAGGCATAAAGTAAATGAGCGTAGCACCCAGAGTCTCTCTTATTTGCAGTACCAAACCATATGTAATGACTGTATATTTTTAGGTAACATTTTAACCTATGTCTCTTACCACTGTCTGCCAGAAAAATTGCTCTCCAGTCAAAACCTCATTTCTAGCTTCTGAGTAGCTAGTGTCTTTATAATTGTTTATATTTGAAATTAGTCCCATTCTCCTATAATTGGATGTCTGGATCTCTTATAGTTTTGCTTCCAGGGTAACATTAAATAACAACAAAAATAAAATGTTAAGTTAGATACTCTTCTTCTCAAGAGTCTTATTCTACTCTACTGGTTATTCCCTAAGAGAGTGCTCTGCTGGAATTTTAAAATGTTTTCCCTACCTGTTTGGCTACCCTGTCTCATTTTGCTTTGCTTTTATGGCCTTCTCACCTCAAAAATTTTGCATTTAGGCATTTCTTAAGACTTGTTTTACACTGTAATTTCTCCATATTTTCTTCAGAATAAACTTAAACATTCATGACCAGACTTGGGAAAGTGTGTGCTTGTACACCTGGTCATGTGACATTTCATCCTTTCTGGTGCATCCACTAAGTGTGTTGTAAAATGTCTTCACTCCAGATTAAATTTTTATATACTTGGAAACATGTTATAACCAAAATCCCAATAACTTGAACTAAAATAAAAGGTGAAGTGGGTTTTTTTCTTTTTTCATTTTCTCTTAAACAAGTTTATATTCAGTTTGCCTCAAGGAATTACAAAATCAGTGAGCTCTGTAAATGATTGTTCTACAGATAGAGCATGTGAGCTTTGTCTGTTTTAAAAATTCAACAAATGAGTACATGGAGCCTTTGCTCTGGAACTTTGCTAATAATTCTCCACATAAGCTTTACCAGAGCTTTAAGTGACTACACAAATGGGTACTGTGAGGAGAGAAGCCTTCAGCATTAGGGGGATATGTTCCCCTTATTTTAGAAAAGGAAGAACCTTATCGTTTGTCAGCTTTTAATGTGCTAGAATGCATCTGGTACATCCAGTCTGTGGAGACTGCCATTTATTTATCACTTTATCTGGACTAGCACTAGATTGAGTCCTTTAAATATATAATCTAATTTAATACATATAAGACCCTGAGTAGCAATAGTTTTATCCAGTAAATGAATGATGACCCTTAGACTTAGATAGCTGAAAGTAGAAAATTTAAATATCTTCCCCAGCTCACATAGCATCTATGTGTTGGTTTGACTTTTCAGATCCATTCATTAACTCAAAAAAATTTTGGAAAATCACTGGAATAAGAGTCCTTTCCTCATGGAGCTTATTTTCAGAGGTAGATATGATTCTAATAATCAGCAAGCAAATGAATAAGTACACAGTATCTTCCATGGAAATGTGAGGTCTCTGATGAAAAACAAGCAGGTTACGGGGATCAAGGCAGAGTAAAGCTATAATGTTTGATCCTACTTTTGAAAGAGTGATAAAATCAGACTGCCGTGAGGCAGTGCCATCTGAACTGAGCTTTGAATGGAGTGATGAAGCAAACCTTATGAATGTTTTAGGGAAAAGTGTTCCAGGTAAAGGTCCTAGTTTTAGAAAGCAGTGGTCTGTTCCCCTCACAGCATGAAGGCCAGAACAGTGTGGCCTGAGAGACTAGTAGGAGATGAGTCTAAAGAGGTGGTTAAACATAGGTCATGAAGGTCCCTGTTGGCTACCATGAAACATTTAGATTTAATTTGTTAGAGTCATGGGAAGCAGTTGGAGGGTTTTGAACAGCAATTGGTGTGATTTGTGTGAGCCATGTGAGACTAGGGGGAAATGAGGAAAAGGCTAGAACTAGGGAGACTGAGTAGAAAATCACTGAGAGGGAAAGGTTTTGGTGACTGGGGTTAGGGTAGCAGAAGTGGAGTGCTTAGAAAAAAAATCATAAGGGCATATTTGTTGAATTGACCTGGATTTATATTCTTATGATATTTTCCATCAGCTTTTATTTCTTGATTTCCACTCCTCCTTCTGTAAAGGAGAAACTGTTTCTCTGCACTCAGAACATGTCTGAGGTTTTTTCCCACATGGACCAATGACCCAGTATCAGGTGTCCTACAATTCAGTTCAATTCAGACACTATCTATTATAATTGGAGTTAGTGTCAGAAGTTAAAGGCTCAGTCCCACAAGAATCCCCCCACTTCAGAGGTCAATCACAAGCTTAGATCTATCCTTCTGACTGGCTGACTGTAAACTAGAGGTTCCCAGAACCTCCTTCTTGAGAATCAGGGTAAAAAGTTCTCTTACAACTGCTGGTTTAACATAAAGGATACAATTAAGAATAGTCGTATGGCAACGTATGCTGGAAGGGGTATACTACTACTTCATGCCCTTTGTAGGTGAGCCACTTTCCCGCACCTCATTGGCTCATGAACATTGAATCTCTCCAGGTTTTGATGGAAATTATATTTCATAAGTGTGATTGATTCAATCATTGGATATTGGCAATCCACTCAATATTCAATCCCTCTGCCCTCCTCAGTGTCAGGGGCTAGGGCTGGAATTTCCAACTTTCTAATCATTCCTTAGTCTTCTGGTGAACAGCCCTATTTTGAAGCTATCTAGAGCCCCCTACCACCAGTCGTTAATATACATATAGACACTCATCACTTAGGAGATCTTAAGCATTTTAGAAACTCTTGTTTTAGAAACAGGTTCAAGGACCAAATATGAGAACAAAAGATGCTCCTAGCACCACTGTCCCTCAGGAAATTGCCAGGTGTTTTAAGAGTTCTGTATCAGGAACCATGTGCAGAGGTTTAATATGTATTTCTTATTATATCACATGCTATAGACCATAATCTAGTCTAGATTATTATATTATTATATTATCTAAACAATACTATTTTGCCATTGCTTATGATAACAGATTTTCATGATTTAATTCATTCATATATTTAATCATCCACAATACCTGGTTAAAATTATTTATTACAATAATTATTTACTGATTAAAACTTATAATTCCAAATAGAGTTTTCAGATGAAAATTTTTATTTATACCTTAAGAACATTTATCTTGCTTTTGTGCCTTTTCTCAAATGCTGGTCTCCTTTTATCAAAGAAGGAGTCTCTTTTTATTTATTTATTTATTTATTTTTTTTTTTTAAAGATTTATTTTTTATTTATACATACAAGCTGGGGTGCAGGCCAGAGGCGTGGGGCGGCGAGAGGGTTCACCAGAGACAGAGCGGGTAGCAGAACAGACAGATCAGAAATACACTGCTGAGGGGAGCAGCGGGCAAGGCAGGAGAGGTCTGCCGCGCCATGTGGGGTTCTCTCTGGCCGGGCGTCGAACTCGCGTCGCCGCTGCCGACAGCTCCACAGCGCAGCGCTTAACCACTGCGCCACCGGGGAGGCCCCTCTTTTTATTTATAATTAATGTGTCCTTCCAGATCCAACTGGGAGTCTTCTTCTCTTTCCCCCTGAACTCACTCACCAAATTCTCTTTGTTTCCCCAACTTTTCTTTCTTTGCCCTCTTACAGTAATTGTCTGTATAATTCATCCCAGAATTCAATTATGTCATTTTATATTCATTAATTTAAATATTTATGCATTTGTTAACGAGTTCATTCATTCATTTGACAATTTTAATTTAGAACCTATTATGTGTTTGGCATTCCTCTCCACACTGGGCAGAATGTGGACACATAGTTCTAAAAAATCAACTTTAATGAGGTTCATTACAGTTAATAAGATGCAAAAATTTTAAATGAAGAGTTCATTGAATTTTGACAAATGTTTACACTTGTTTAAATCATAGCATAGTCAAGATATGAACCATTTCCACTATCTCCAAAGGCCAGAAGCCTCTGTGCACATGGTAGTCTACTCTCCCCCACATATGCCTCTATCCTGTCCCTCAGCAGCAGAGAAGTCCCAGGAAGAGTAGAAGATGAGTATAGAAAGCATGCTTTTGTAGAACTTCAAATAAAGTCATGCAGAATGTTCTTGTTGAGTCAGACTTCTTTTAGTCATCATTATATCTGATATATCAGGTAAATATAAATAAATCTCACCAGAATTTTACAGCAAAGATGAAGAGAAAAAATTCCTCCTGTTTAGGCAGAAAAGATAAAATCAACCATCTTTAGATAGACCTGGAAAATCATCTATTCATGTCAAATCGTTATGATGTATACACTGAACTTACACAAAGTTATTTGTTACTTATACCTCAGCATAACTTGAAAAAATTTAAAATATACACCGAGTTCTTCATAACAACAGAAATCCAATATATGAATAGAAGTCCTGCCTTCAAGGGAAAATACTTTATCTGATTTTTACCTGATATGGAGGAAGGACAACTACAACTTCCTCTGGTGTCTTTGTCTCACATAGAGAAAAGGGAAAAAAGGCTAATCAGAGGTTCTGAGGTTCACAGCCCAGCGACTCAGTCCTACTAAAGAGCTGATTTTAATTACAAGATTATAGAATGCTTCCCTTTCTCAACACTTCGCCATTACATCAATAGGGCTCTACTGCAGTAACAATGCATTACAATGGGAAGAACTGCAAGATTTAGATTCTATTTAAAGATGACCCCTTAGAGAAATCCAAAACAGTGTGATTAAAACATAAAAAACACTCCTCTAAAAATCCTGGAACTTAGACTCCAAACTGTCATTTGTTGATCTTACCAATGTTCATTTTTAGGTGTTGTTATCATGGATCTTAGAGTTCACAGTTTTAATTTCTAAGACATTTTGTGCTTTCCTGGATGCCCAAGGTATAAACTAGATCTTCTACTCTGGCTGCTACAAAACTCCAAAATCTCTCATAACTACTAGACCTCTATTTCTCTGTGATACTCTTGGCCCCATAGCCATCTCATACTGATACACCTCATGTAGTTTCACCCTTTACATTCATTTCCCAAACTTTGGCTGAGGACTTTCCACACAAAGTTCTGACATCTACCCTAGCTCCAAGTTTGTCCTCTCTGCTATCCTACCTTGAAGATACCGATAGCTTCCGCTACCTCAAACCCTGATATGTCTCCTCAGCACATCCAAACCGCTGTGCTCTATGTGGTCTCTTTTGATCTGTTTTTTGTTTGGGGTCTTATTTTGTCTGCATGAATAGAGCTAGAGAAAACATGGGGCTCCCTCTCTTCATGACTTCATCATTTTGGCCAATTTTATAGCTGTTTGTTGTAAAAGAATAAATCCAGAATCAGGTACCATTATAAGTAGATCTTGAAGTTTAATATTTTTATCTTTTATTTGAGTATAGTTTATCTTCAACTTTATTGTAACCCTTTTGCAAGCTTCCAGCATTATTTCTTATATTTTATTTGAAACTCCAAGAACCTTGAAATTTGGTGAGCATAAATGTGTACTTGTGTTAATTCATTGATTTATTCCAGGATTTTTGTTATCATATGATACTGTACAAGGTACTTACAAAGATAATTAACAAAGGACTTCTGTTCATAACCTAGTTGGAAATGTTCTGTATTTTGTGGAATAGAAACATAGATGAATTCTTATAAATAATATTTTTTTATCTGCAGAATACAATGGGGAAAACTAGAGAAAGGCATTTCTCTTGGAGAGTCAGAGAAAACACTATTGTTGATAATAAATATTTTAATTGAATTGAATTATCCAATATATGAATAGAAATCCTTTAGAAAATAGTGTGGCATCAAAGTAAGTTTATGTAAAATAAAGGAAAGAATACTCTTGTGATAATGCTGTTCATTGCAGGATTGTGTCAACAATAATTACCCATGCTACCAGTGGAGGAGAGGAATTGTTTGATATTTTTTAAGAAAATGGAGCATCATTGAGTTCCATCCTTTCAATTTCTTAGTCTCTCCATGCAGTGCATAAAGTGTCCTGTTCTCATAGCTTTGTTTTCTGTCATATTGAAAACATCGCCTAGTTATTCATTCTTCTCTTTGCTTCCCAGTTTCTTCCAAAGCCTTGTAAATTACAAATTAATATTTTATTATCTCTGAAGTGCTTGCTCTGTGATCATATTTGTATTTCCTGGTTGACTTTGCACATACTAGGCACTGTTGTACTCATTGCTACTACTGCTCAGTGCTGTAAGACCTGAGGCTGTGTGGACAACAGGGCAGATATGGAGAATATGGGATCAAAAGCCTAAACCCACATTTAGTTTTCACGAAGTTACTCAGTTTTCACGAAGATGTTAGAATTCACTCTATGTGCAATCAATCAATCAATCAGTCAGTCATCAATATTTATTATGTGTTTGTTCTTTGGGAGAAATAAGAATGTCAGATATAAACTTTAGCCCTGAATTAGGGCTTCTAAGACTTCCAATATCAAATAACGGTTGGGAACAGAACACACCTCCATGAGATAGCCCTGAATTTATCCTCCAAATGTATCCAACACTTGCAGTGAGCAAATTACTGTGGTGATGCTGAGAAACCAAGAAAGATAAATGAGAATGACCTATAGCCTGAAGATGCTTGTAACCTGGCAGAGATAAATATACAGAGATGGTTATGATGCAAAGCAGAATCAAATACATGGTCATGTGAACTATAACACTTATTGAACATTTGCTACATTCCATGCATTAAATTATTTAGTCCTCAACACAATCTATCATGTAAATCCATTATTATCCCAATTTTACAGATGAGAAAACTGAGACAAAGCAGTATGTGCATAACTTGTTGAACATAACATAACCAGTAAGTGACAGAACTCCAGGGTATGATCTAACATAGTATGGTTCCCATATTCTTCAAATAAAGTTATAATGATATGCAAAGGAGGATTAAAACTATTTTTTGAGGTTACATGATGCTGAGAGAATTGAAAATGTTATTAGTCATATTATTGCTAGGGGTTAATTATTTGTGAAAAGGTACAACTTGTCTTCCACTACATATGGAAGACATATATTCAGAAAAAAACTGTCTTCTGTCCTCAAAGCTAGCACATATCTGCATGTCAAGATAGGGTTGAGGTAGCTGTTGAAAAGTCCATGACTCATTTCTACCACATACTCACCACCCCCTTAAAGATCAGGAATTTTTGCAAGTTATCATTCAAGATCATTCATGTCCTTTAGGATTTATTTCCCCCAAATTTTATAACTACTTGTTAAATAACGTAGCTCCTTAAATCCAAGTGTGGTTTTACCTCCTGAGCACACACATCTCTCCAGTCAGCAGAAATATTTATTCCTCTTTATAAATTATTAAAATAAGTTTATGGCTTAGAACGTAGCTCATGAATTTTCTTATCATGAATTAATAATAATTCTGTACATTTGTATAATGCTTTACAATGTTCTTTCACATAAATTATTTTATTGATTTTCCATAATAGTGTAAAGTGTTAGGGAAAGTTTATGTTAATGCTCCCATTTTAGCCATAAGAAATTGAAGTCTTAGAAAAGTTTGAGTGACTTTCTTGAGTTCACATGACTGTGGATTGTTGAACTATATTTAGAACTTATTCAGCCTCTCTCTCTCCTCTCTCTCTCTTTCTCTCTGTCTCTCTCCCTATCCCCCCCCCAGCTCCTCTCTCCCCTACCCACTATTAGGATCTGGATATACTTAAGTGAACAGAAGAATTTGAGTCTCTAAAAGTAGAAAGAGGGCAATCACAGTTGGGGTGATGGTGGACTAGGGTACAACAATCCTATAAGGTGTGGCCAAAAACAGTCATCCAGGCTGCCTCAACCATTTACTAGTATTGTACCTAGTGGCTTAAACCTTTGGTAGGATGACTGTTAGAATTTGGAGAGATCAATGTGTGTGGACTTAGTCAAAGTCTGGGAACTTTGGAGAACTGAAGGAGTATAATTTGAATAGAATTATGCCTTAATGGATAGTGGGGCGGCATGAACAAAGATACTAAGAGAGAGATCAGTAGGAAAATACTTGGGAAGAGAAGACTACTGGACTACAATCCATATAATGGGAATTAGTCAGAAATAAGGATGAATAAATAAGGTAGAGAATAATAGATTGGGAGTAGAAGGTGGAAAAGGAAACTATATCATGATCTTGAAATAGGGGCTGGCATTCTTACCAGGCTCTTTTGGGATGATTAATCCATTGGTTTGACAGAATGAGTAAGGGTGAGGCAAGGAGATTGGGCAAAGATCAGCTATAAAGTATACAGGTGATGGTATTGAAGGTTCCACTTATGGAACTGATGTAGGAAGGGAGAATAAGATGTTTTATATCCAAAAGTATTTTGATACAGTGACAGGCCAGATTTAGAGGGTGAGGCACAGAAAATTTAAAGATGATGGCAAGGAAAAATGTCAGATGGTTTAATTATATTTGGAATACAGAGAAACCGAACCAAAGGTCAAGAAAAACTTTCAAGCTGACCATAGGTCTGAGGCATACAGCAAGGGCAGGGGAGGGAGGGGATCAAAACAAGGGGAAGAACACAAGAGACTGTGGTGCTGAATCCCGGGTGCTATGATAGTGGGACAACTACGGGGACTACACCTGAGGAGAGTAACCAAGTACTGTACAAATATGAACAGCAATATAAGAAAATAAATAAACTTCGAAAAAATAAAAAAATAAAGGTGACTCCAAGCCTCCTACTCTGTGAAGTGAAAGTAATGGTGTGGACATTAGCTGCAGGAAGTGGTAAAGAAAGAAAGTAAACTTTAGAAAAAGAAGGATTTTCTTGACTCATTGAATATGTGATAGTTCCTGAGAAGGCTATTCCTGAGCAGAAGTCTTAAGGGGCAGTTTGAAAGTAAGGTCAGAATTCGATCTGGGAAACATTGACAAGAGGTGGCATTTGATGCCATCAGATTTGAAGGAAGCACACAAGCGTGAATGAGAGAAATAAAAGCAAAAGCTAAGCTCAGTGTTGCAAGCAGATGGGATTGCCTCATTCAGATGTCAGAAGATGGAAGGAAGTGTAGAAGAGAGATTGGGAAGGCATGGTTAGAGTGAGGACACAGAGGGAAGCACAGCATGACCCAGAGGAAGAAGTGTCAAGAATCTAAATAGATCAAGTTTTTAAAAAACTAAGTATGGTCAACAATAAGATTTTGGGAAAAAAAAAATATATATATATATATAAATTGTTATTATCAACTCTCTCTCTCTCTACATACATATATATATATCAATATCATTGTTGATAATTTGATGATTTCAACGATAATATCATTGATGATAATTTAGTCAGTGGAACTTTGAGGAAGTAACAGATGTTCTTCTAAATTGCTGTTTTTTAATATACAGTACCAGAAAGTTAGTGACCTACAATATAATTCGTAGAATTTATTATGAAAGCTACTGGGCATAAATATGACCTTAAAAAATTTTACCCATTTGGGTGAAGTTGGAGTTTGGAAAAGTTAAAAAATATTTATAGGAAGAGTGAAATTTAAGAATTCAATGACAAATTTTGCAAAATATTAGATATATCACCAAACCATAGTGGAAAAAAGAGACAGCACTGCAGTCATCCTAAATAAGCTGTGTATTTTCAAACACCTGGTGCTGAGGAAATTTTAGAAAGAGTATATTTAGTCACATTTTTACCAGCTCATCATGCATTTTCTATTTTCTTAATTCTCACTTTACTGCTAGAGAGATTTGCATGAGAGAAGGGAACTTTTTAAAGTTTCATCTGCTTCTCCTGTTTATTTCTTTACCTGCAGTCATAATCATATTTCCATAGGAATAAATTATGATTTCACAAACAAAGGATAATAGCTTTGGGAGGATAATTAGATGCTAGAAAATGAGGTTCTTAAAATGAGAGTCTTGTTTATAATATCAAGTATTTATGACAAACACAATTAGTAATGATGAAAAGGTGCCCCCAGATGTGACATGTCAAATGAGTGATTGTCTAAATTCTGTTCAAGGGATTTCTGGCATCTTTAAAACTTTTATGTAGTGATATGAATTTAAACATAATAGGTTAGTTCAGCCCAGCCCTGTCGTAGAGAGTTTATGTGAAGAGATATTTCTTTTCTGGCTTAAATTGCTCCGTAATTTTATGTGGCTATCACCATTATTGCTACAGAGACTTCATCTGGATTATAAGGATCTGGGATGCCAAATGTCAGCAAGTGAAATGTGCCTGCATGATACTAATCCCTGAAGCATCACAGCTAAGTTTTGCTCCATTATTACAACCTACAGTCGAGGGTTAAACATTCACGAAATCATTAAGAAGATAATTGTTTTCCTAGCGAACTTTGTCACCCCAGGACCTTATGCTCACTGGGAAGAGAAATTCCCTACAAGTGCCCAGTCGTCTCATGTGGGAAAGGTGAGCTTTAAGGTAGCAGAGATAGAATGCTACTTTGTTGACTCTGGCATTAGCATGGTGCCTGGCGCATCGGAGGATTGTGTGTATGTTCAATGTGTGCATATATGAAAAGGAGTATCAGTTAGGGGCTAACCATTTCCTGAGAACTCCAGAGAGCAGACTATTTCTTGCTGTTTATCTATAGGAAAAAAAACCTTTCCTCTGCCAAATTTCCTTAGGTCAGGAAGGAACCTTATAAGTTATGCTTCTCTTATGGTTTGGAAGCCTGGATATTTTCCAATTTGACTGTGTACATTGCCAGTTCTGGTTAGATGGTTATGTGGAAGGATTCCTAAACTAGTGTTGTTGAGCTCTCTCTTGCTAGAGAAATGTCTTCTCATAATACCCTTCCCAGTCAATGTACCTACTCAGCCGAGATGAAGGTGAGAGGTCATATTTCAACATAAAGTATCATAACATTTGAACTCCCAAGTTTGTGAGATGGGAAGGAAAAGCATTCCATAGGTAGAACAATGATGTTTTTGCTTTCTTGGTTGAAAAATATGTAACAAATCTTTGTCCTCTGAAAAAAAAACAATTAAAGGATACTCAGTTACAATAGATAGGAAAATAATATTTTAAATATTGGGCAGTTAATAAAGATAAATTCGTTTTCTGCATATTGAATTCTGTCAGTTATTTTAAAAGCTGCAGAAAATTTCAGATTCCTTTACTCATCTTTAATGAACGGTTGTTTTGATATATAATTTTGTATTATTTTTCTTAAAACAGGCTACCTAGTTGTTCAAGTTTCAGGCAGCCTGAAATCCGTTTGCTTTCCTACTTGCCCTTATGTTTGCATTTCTCTAATAGAAAAAGCTGACATATCACCATTTCAGTTGATGGGGCCAGAAAATAGTTGAAAAGCCTTTGAATCCCCCTGTGTCCACACAGAGAGGAAGGAATACCTTTTTGCAATATCTCTGGAGCATTGAGCTCATTGTCAACTCTACTGATAGGACAAAGGAAGCAACAGTTTCTAGGACAAATTTCTAGATTCTCTGGTTTTACAGATGTGGCTCAAAAAGTACTGAATTTGGGGTCCAAAAATTGAATATCCATGACATATTTCTTATAAGCTTTAGAACCTTGAGGAAGTCACTTCTCTTTGCTGAGCCTCAGTGGTCGGTCTCTCTCTCTCTTGCAAATGGGGCGTTTATCTTCATTTCACAAAGATCTCTTTGTATCAAATGACATAAAATATGTAAAATCACTGACATGAATACAGGTATATTGGTTTAAAGTTGTTACTGTCATATGTTACTTCTTATTTGGGCAAAATGCATCCTTTGACCGAATGAGAAAGCTCTCACCCCTCTTCAGTGTTCAGAATAGTTATGGGTGCTGGAATGAATGTTGTGGGAGATGCGACCATGGGTGACACCACCGAGGAAGGAGTAGAAAGAATGAGAGTGAAGGACAGTGACTGCTTCATAAATGCCCCAGAGAATGTAGCCAAGGAGAAAGTTTGTAGTAACATTCCAGCCTCAGCTTCCCTTATATCCTGCTTGTGTGTCTCAAGTATTCCACCAGTTGGCCAGCGTCTAGCAAAACCACATAGCTATTTTTGACACTCCTTCTCATTATACTAACCCATGTATTTTATGGCAACTCTGTTTGAAACTCAGCACACAAACAGCCTAAATCAAATGCTGCAAAATGAATAATTGCTCTTATTTTTGCTTTTGTTTTAAAGGCCAATTGCACAATTCATAAAGAAATGTCATTATGGATGGCCATATGGTAGAACAGAAAGATCATCATACTAGGAATGAGGAAATCCTATTTGGTTTCGACTTTCGAAAAGGCATTGCACACTTGCGGTGTCGTAGTCCTTCTCTGAGTTTCAGGGTTTTTATTGCTAAAATGATATCATCCCAATTTAATAAAAAGTGTTATGAAGATCAAATAATAAGGAATACATTGTGAAGGATTTTTTCCAAGCATAAAAGGCCCACCCAATTAAATAGTGATACTATTTGCTAAGAACTCCTAATGAGAAGGCAGTTAAATAAATTAGCTAAGAGACTGAGAAATTGAGAAATCAGCAGATGCCAAATCTACTAATTTGATAATTCCTAGGGCCATTAGCTTGTCATATATACAAATGCACACACATAATAAAAATAAATGAAAAACACTCCTTTCATGTAAAAATGGTTTTTCCTTTTTCTGGATAGTCTCATAATGATAGTCTGGCATTACCAGTTTCATCTAAAGGGATTGTTTGAAGGACTTAATCAATCTTTTCTAAAATGTGCATGTCTGCTGCTTTTATAATTATGACTGAAAAAGGAGGTGTTGAATATATTTTGCCCTTTTTCTGATTCTTGGAGGCACTGGCAAGGATTCTGGTCCACAGCATCCCACAATGCACTGGTGATAACTTTCCTTCCAGACAAATATCAGCTAACCACAGTGTACAATCAGCTGCCCACACTGGAAGAAACAAATCAGAAAGCTGCTGTTCCATAATCACAGAATTGAAAAGAACTGCATAAGTAAAATGACAGGCTATTAATTCTGGCTTGGAAAGCATGAATGGGACTTTTGATGAAGCTTAATTTTCTTTTGGCTCTTCAGAAATAGATAAATCATTTAAAATAAAAATAGATGTATTATAGAACACTCATTTCTCTCAATATTTATTATTTGGGGGGAAAAGTGGTTTTTTAATGATGAAAAATAATGATGAAGTGTTCACATGAATGCTTCGAAATAGCACACAGTGCATTCTCTGATGCCTCACTAAGCTCTAGATTTGAAAATTATTTGGTGTAATTTAAGTAAACTTCCAGTATATAAAATTTTAATTGAAAGGGTATGATATTTCATTAAGTGCTGTCACACATCAGTATTGTTGCCAAATGAGGCTTGGCATTATCTCCAAGGCTTCTCTATGACTGGAATTTTGTCTCCAACCTGAGCCAAATATAGTCTTCAAGATACATATCAGCTCTCATGTTGGTATGAGAGATTATAACTATATAGATATGTATGATATGCATTTATTTCGTATCATTTATCTGATTTACATTCATATGAATATTTTTATCAGCAATTTCATTACAAAACTTCAGTGGCATTGGGATGATTATCAATTTTTAAGTCTTGCACCTGGAAAAGTATTTATAGTTCCACAAATTAATCTATACAGAAATGTGGCAGAAAGACACCAAAAGTTTAAAAAAATAGAAAAAACAGAGAAAATGCTTGGGAACTAAATAGAACCTAGGAGTCAATCTATGTAAGCAAAGAAGTTAAACAGAAGTTTTTTTTTCGTTTTGTTTTTGCAAATTCTTTTTGCTATTTGTGAGTTTTGAGCTTGATTTTTAATTTTTTCAAGGGGTAGAAAATGCAACTTGAAAAAAACTGTAGGGAATGATGGTAAGAAATACTTATGCATTTTTGGGCCTTACCATAGCTTGCCTGGTTCTTGATAGTGGCAGACAGAAAGCAGGTCATGAAGCCCATATGTGGGGCCAGGAGCAAGTCTGTATTATGAGGCAGCAGGAGATACACAGGTAGCACAGCGTCAGCCCCCCGTGGCTCTGGCTGCAGCAGCAGTCCCCCCTTGTGCCCTATGAGTGGCCAATGAGATGCCAGCATGTGGCCAGTGAGTAGCTAAGAGGGGCCTCCTGTTAGCTTTTATGTGATTTATAGACAAAACCTGCACAGAGCCAAGTTTGAGCCTAGCTTACAGAAATACGTGTTCACATGTGTTCATGTCGAGATTCTATATTATGTACTGCTTTCTGCACATGCGGACTATATCTCAAGACTACATGTTATCTAGGCCACCTGTGCTGGAAGGTGAAAAACAGTCTGAGGAACTCTGGGAAAACTCGGTTTGTCCATGGGCCCTACAGCATACTACCATTGCATTTTAATCAAGATCCCACATAATCATATTGTCTTATGTCTTAAGGCCAAGGAGTCAGTAGGACTGTTCTGCCTCTGTTTCTCTAGAACTTAGCAGAATTATTAGTGAGCACATTGGTAGTACCTGCTCTAATAGTTTAATTTACCTGGAGAAAACTACAACATAAATCCATCACTTTATTCCACGAGCACCAAACCTAGGCGTTTACTGGGTATTGAATTTGGGATGCTAATTTCATCTGACAATTCATTTTCAGCTGTTTCTCCTTTTCAAAGCCTCAGGATGATGCCCCATGCTGACACTAACCACGGAGTAGATGCCAGGGTACCAGAAGAAACTTGCTTCCAGATTCTTCTGTATAAGCAGCTGTCACACTGGGCTCCTCAGGTAATCACTCCTGTCCATATACTTGAGGATTTACAATTTGTAAGGATCTCAAAGAATGCAAGCCCAAATTAAGATGAACATCCAATGTCTCCTGCTAATGTTTCAACTTTTAATACTTCTGGGGGAGAAATATTAGGAAATAGAATCATACAACTGTTCAGAAAAAAAAAATTGTCTAGAGGATTTCTTACTGAGCTTTCTCATTTTACAGTCCTGACTGAAACTTGACTCTCAAGTTCCGTTGTTTTTAATTATAGTTATTCACACACTAAAAGCACGTATTGCTTTATATAAGAGGCTGACATTTGAATTGACTTTTGGAGCAGGCATCCTTTTGTTTTTTGTGAAAAAATACAACAATCTTTGTATCCTTTAAATTTCATTTTATAGTGCAGAGTACATCTCAATTTTCCTTAAGAAAAACTATTTTTTAAATGCAGTTTTTGCCACCTGATATTATAAATAAAAATTAGTAAAATACTTTGGGTGACCAAGAGAGAACTGTGGCTCTACCACTGTTTGAGGGTGACTGGGGAAGATCCTTGTTGTTTTTCTTTAAATAAAACTTTATTAAGGTAACATTACTTTATAACATTATATGTTTGAGATGCACAGCATTATAATTGAAAATTTGTATCCACTGCATCATTATCACCTCCAAAGGTCTAGCTTTACCTACTGAACCCCCTTTGTTTTACCCCATCCCCCATTTTCTTGTCTGATAATCACCAGAGATTTCCTTTTCTTGATAGAAATAGCTTGTGTCTGGAAAGTTTGCTTTTCAAATCTTGTATAGATGCATGTGACTGTGAGTGTGTGTATTTGTGTGTCTGTGCATGTGTGAGAGAAAGAGAGAGAGAGAGAGACAGAGAGAGAGAGAGAGACAGAGACAGAGAGACAGAGAGGGAGAGAGAGGAAGTCTTAATTTTCATCTATGGGAAAGCAGGACTTTGGAAAGAACCAGCCTCTGCTTGATTTAGCTCCACCTGGATTGGCTAACTGATATTCAGCCACCTAGCAAGATAACATTCAAAATATTTAGTACCTGACATCCCCAGTTGCTTTGCTTACCTCACATGCTAGAAATTAGCAAGAATGTTTTCAATAGTTAAATATATAGGTTTTTCTAGTTCCTCTTTTTCAGGTTTATGAATTGTGTTTTCTGTGAATTAGTTTGGTTTGAAATTTTATCACTAGAGTTGTTTTATCATATTCTTTTAAAAAATCTCATCTATAGTGATGTTTCTTTTCAATTTCTGTTATTGGTTTGCTCTTTTTTTATTTTGATTAGGTCTCACTGATAGTTCATCAAATTTATTACATTTTTCCAAAAAAAATAATTTATGACTCTGTTTATATTCTCTCTGGCAGTACCCCAATGAGGTGGGGAACTTGGAGGGGCTGACCTTATATGTAGATCTTTACATAAACCTACCGAGAGAGAGGGATCAGGGAGATAGTGAGATCAGTATGTGGCGTGGAAACAGAGTCCTAGACAACCATGATGGACATCGGTGAGAAGTCAGGGTAACCCAGAAAGGACAAGTACTTGAGATCCTTCCTTTGGCCATTACACACGCGCGCACACACACACACACACACACAATTTTTTTTTATATAATAGATATTTATTTTTGTTACTCGTATCTTTTACATTATTGTGTGTTGTTCCCCATAAGTTACCCACCACCTGTTCACCCGTGGAGCCATCACCATAGTCCTCCGTGCTCCCCTCTTCCCCCCTCTTGAGCCCTCCCCCTCCCCTCCTTCCCTGCTGAATGTTGCTTTCTATTTTGGCTCCCCTATATTCCTGTTATAAGTGAAAACATTCGATAATTTTCCCTTTCTTTCTGGCTTATTTCACTGATCATGATCCCCTCTAGGTCCATCCATGTTGCTGCGAATTGCATGTGTTTGTCTTTTATATATATGTGTGTGTGTGTGTGTGTGTGTGTGTGTGTATGTATGTATGTACGTATGTATATATTATTGGTCTTTGTGATTCTGTTGCAATAATAGACTAGAGAAGGAAGCTTAATAATGGCTGACAGGGAATTTTTCTTCCATTCCATGGGAGTGAAAGCTGGGAGTAAGAATTGTGTTGGCATAAACTGGGAAAAGATCTTCGCACACAATACAACCAATAAAGGATTGTTAGCAAAAATTTATAAGGAACTCACACAACTCAAACAAAAACAAAGCCAATAATCCAGTCAAAAAATGGGCAGAAAAGCTAAAAAGGCACTTCTCCAAAGAGAAAAGCAAATGCCAACAGGTACATGAAAAAATGTTCAACATCACTTATAATCAAGGAAATGCAAATCAAAACCACAGTGAGATACCATCTCACACCTGTGAGGATGGCACACATTAAAAATACAGGCAACAACAAATGCTGGAAAGCATGTGGAGAAAAATGAACTCTTCTACACTGCTGGTGGGAATGCGAACTGGTCCAACCATTATGGAAAGCTGTATGGCCGTTCCTCAAATTACTAAAAATGGAACTTCCATGCAACACAGCAATACCACTTTTGGGAATCTACCCAAAGGACACAAAAACACTAATTCAGAAGGATACATGCACCCTTATGTTCATTGCGGCACTGTTCACAATAGCAAAGGTATGGAAGCAACCCAGATGTCCAAAAATAGATGATTGGATCAAGAAGATGTGGTACATACACACAATGAAATACTATTCAGCATTCAAAGAAGGTAAACACATGCAATTTTCAGCGACATGGATGGAATTAGAGGGGGTCATCCTCATTGAAATAAGCCAGAAAGAAAGAGAAAAATATTGAATGGTTTCACTTATCACAGGACTGTAAGGAAACCAAATAAGAGAGAGACACTCAGCGGGTGGGGGGAGGGGCAGGGGAAGGGTAGGGTAAGGGCACAAAATGGAGTAGAAAAGAACACAAGGGACCACGGAGATGGATCACAGGTGAATTTGTGGTAGGTTACCAAAGGGGAATACAAAATGTAAAATATATAAATAACAATAAAAATATATACATTAAAAAAATTGTGTTGGTATAATCCAAGTTTTCCTAAACATATCTTCGCACGCTCTCCTTTCCATTTTTGACTTTTGTTTTGTAATTTTTGATGGAAAAAATAAAAATCTTAATGGACTTAACTTTACACCCTCTCAGTTTTGATTTCCCACGTAGGTAAACTGCCATTTCGCTGGGTGGCAAGTTGGGAGCAACATGGGCCAGAGGATATACAACTCAAAGTCCAAGCAGAGAGAGACAAAGACTTTAGAGGGGTTTCCTCCTCAGAGAATGTAGTGCCTATTTCCTGGGAAGTCTCACATTTATTGGGTATCAGGTTTAGGGAAGGTGGGCAAGTACTTGGAGGAATGTGTGGAGGAATGTGTATGGCTGGGATGTGGACCGCGGATGCATAAATGTCTGGCATAAGCTAGGGGGTAGTGAATAGGAGCTGTTGCCTGGGGACTTGTTGTTGCTGCTCATCAAACATCCTATCTCTAGTTCCTGTTTACACTTAACTTTCTGACAAGGTAGTCTAGCTAGTTACGCTAATCTGGCCTAATGTCTGACTGCGGTTTCCAGCAGATACTGGTTTTTCCAGTATGTTCCTCACACCAAGACTTTTGTCCTGGTGATGTTGTTTCAGAGTCAGTGGATTTGAGAGTGGAGCTGGGTCCTTGGGTTTACTCTGGGAAAGGTTTCACCAGAGCTCCCTTCGGCGGCACGTCACAAGTTTCTCCATGAGACAGAGATTCAGTTATACTTAACAGGTTTATTAGGACAAGGAAGTAAAGGACACTTGCACAGACACAAGCAGGCAGAAAGAGCTGCTCTGCTGAGGGGGCAGGTTTGCTGAGAGCAGCCTGCATGGTGCAGGTCATGGGCAGACAGGCAGCCCTGTCTGCCCGTGACCTGCACTGTGCAGGCAGGCCTCTGCCCTGCAGAGGGACAGAGTTGGTAAAAGAAAGCACCTGCATAGGCGCAGGTGGGCAGAGAAATGGCTGCCCCGAATTCTTGCACGGGTGGCACTGATATACCCTTCTTTCAGTTGGGAGGGGCTCATCTTTGAAGATGGCTGTCTGTTTACTGACTAACTAGTATTAGAAAAAGAGACCAGAGATTCTACAATAGGCTCAATCTCCATATCTTTGGCCCTAGACTGTTGTCTAGTGCCTACCTATGCTTTGTAACTTAGGAGCTGGCACTTAGGGATTGTGCTAATGGTTATGTTGATTTCTTCTACCCCCACTTTCTTGTGTGGGTCTAGTTCTAATCTTATTCTGCATTATATCTCCTCCATCACTGGCAAGAGGCCCTCTGCCTGACTCTACATGTTAGCTTGACTAGCAGGAACTTTGAATACCAGACAATATCACAAGAACAAGGGGGGCCGGGGAACCCACAGTGAACCACTTCAAAGAGAATGTTCAGATACTAATGAAACAATGAGCTTGTTGCCTTTGTTTCCTTCTCAGTCATTCCAGAACTTCACTTCCATAGCCTGGAAGGGGTTATTTCATGAATACTTGTGTATGTGTAAGATGGGGATTTGATTATAAATTTTAATTATCTCAACTTCAGGTTTACATATCTCAAAGCACTACTGCAGGTATTTGGCAATTAATGTTTGTAAATCACTTTGATATCCTTGAGGAAGAGAGATGCTATATAAATGAATAATGTGGTAATGAAAATAATAATACATGCACTTACATTTCCAAGTCAGATGCCTGAATTAGATATTAAAATCTAAGAAAAACTGAACAAAATACAGCTATCAAAATAAGAAAATATTTTCATACCCCACCAGCCCACAAATCATATGAAAAAAATCTATGAAATACAGAAGATGTAATAATACATGACTGTGATTTATAGTACATTTATGAATGTTTATAGTTTAGATAAATAACTGTTTCACTATTTGTATAGAGTTATTAGATCAAGAACTGAAGACTTTAATCATTTCTTTGAGATGGTATTATATAAAGCTAATTGGCAGTTGTTTCAACATAATTGCTTAATGTTGCTTAGTAATAACTTATGGCTTTATTATAAACTCAAGTCCTGTTGATGCCATAATGGATATTTCTGCCAAGACTTTAAAAAAATCTTTAAAAAGGCACTCTCAGACCATAAAAGAAATTACTTCCCCCCATCATCTTTTATTCCCCTTTGATATTAAAGGTCAATATTCATATGCCCCTGAAAACATCCCTTATTTTTTCTCTTTGTCTGAGGATGGAAGGAGAGCAAATATACATGTTTGCTTCATGTATGCCACTAAATTTCACCATGTTATGTTATGGTCAGTTGATATGTGAAACTTCTGAAAATGACATCAAACTTAACACAGCAAATGAACATGAATTGTTTGTTTAGCTATAGAAGTATGTTAGTGCCTTGGGTCTTTACTAAGTAAGATCTTTAGGACTGAGAAAGAAGCGGGAGTCATTCTGTTAGATATGAGCCACATTATTCTTTAATTTAACAACGCTGTATGATATCAGCTTAGCAAATTTATTATGAGAAATTATTTCCTTTTTGTTATTGTTTGTTTTCTGTCTTTCTCAATAAGAATATAAGCTCTCTGGAACACTATCTTGTCTGTCTTCCTTTTGTGTATTCCCAGTACTCTAAGTTTTACCTACCACATCATATGCTAGTGATCTCAAGAACTTGGCAAAAAACAAAATTCTTCTGGAGAAATGCACCATTATTCTAGGCCTCAGACTATTTCTGAAAGCAATTTTTCATGCCCAATGTTGGCATGCAATAAATAATAACTGCTATGAAACAACATAGGTGAGAACCAGGTAAAATAACAGAAAATAGAAATAGACTTTTAGGGTATTGGAATGTTGTAACTGTGAGAAAGTTTAAAATAGCTATGTTTATATGTTCAAGGAGAGAAAAAAATGATAAGTTCAGTACATATCTGGAAACTTTTTTAAAAAGTGAGATTGCAGAATTGAAGAAAAATATGATAAAGCTGGAAAATACATTACAATTAAGATCTCAATGAATATGTTTAACAATAAATTAATTGATATAATTATTGAAATATTGAATAAGAAAGCCATGCCCATAATGAAAAATAGAGAAGAAAAAGTTGGAGACAAAAATAGTACAGGGGCCTCCCTGGTGGCACAGCGGTTGAGCGCTGCGCTGTGGAGCTGTCGACAGCGCAATGCGAGTTCGACGCCCAGCTGGGGAGAATCCCACATGGTGCGGCAGACCTCTCCTGCCTCACCCACTGCTCCCCTCAGCAGTGTATCTCTGATCTGCCTGTTCTGCTCCCCACTCTGTCTCCGGTGAACCGTCTCGCTGCCCCACGCCTCTGGCCTGTACCCCAGCTTGTATGTATAAATAAATAAATCTTTAAAAAAATAGTACAGTGGCAAATTTTAATTTAGTATAATTATGGTTCTAGAAGGAAAGAAATGAGAGAATAGAACAGAAAAATATTTAAATAAATAATGGTTATTATTTTTCAAAATGATACATCAAGCCAAAAATTTAAGAAGTCTTATGAACCCAAGCAAAAGAAACAAAAAACAAATCTACTTTTAAGCCCTGAAGAGCTAAAATGTGGGAAATCTAAGACAAATAAAATAAGTTCCGTAAAAGAACAGATTACAACAAAGTGAAGAAAAATTAGACTGACTTTTGACTTCCTAATAGAAACCAAAAGAGCATTACTTTAAAATTCTGAAATAAAATCCATCCTAGATTTTATTCTCAGAAAAAAATACTTAAACATACATATAATAACACACATAATCTTCAAGTGATTAGCATTCAACTTCATAAATTAAGAATATGGAAAGGTATTAAAAAAATCTGTAGATCATCTCTCATATCAGGGCTTGTGGAAAATGTTAGTTATTAAAGTCGTACACTGTGAAAAATGAAACAACACTGATTTGTTTATTGGACTGTTCATTAATTTGTTCAACAGATATTTATTGGCAACTCACTATGTGTCTGAAACTGATACAGGGCAAAATGAGGAGCTTTAAAATTGACCAAAGGCAGTGCCCAAATTGTTTACCAGTTATTATCTTGGTTCTGCACCCGCGCACAATTGCAAGACTAGTCAGGCTTAGGGAACAATAACAATGGGATTTATTTAACAAACAGGGAAAAGCAAAAAATTACTGAAGTCAACATATGGCCGTTTACCTTACTTAAAGCAATGACCAGTCCGTTAATTCCCAGAAAAGTAACAAAGGTGGCGTCTTCCCGCCACTTCTGACGTGGAGCTCCTCTTCCAAACAATAGGCCACATTTCCAAAATGGCATCTTCCTTCTGCAACAGCCAGAGTGTAGGCCAGGTTCCAACTCACGAGAACGACACAACACAACTGGAGATGCTCCCGAAACTGCCATGGTGCCCTAGCACAGCACCAGGCCACCAACACTGCAAACAGCAGCTACAGTGGCCAGATGGCCCAACAGACTGCACTTGTGCATTTTAGGAAGGCGCCTGCTTCGGGCTTCTGCCTTCTTCCTTTGGCTGCAGTAAAGACAAAACTGGGAGCAGTTTCTGTTGCATAGCTACTTGCAAAGCCTCCAAAGTCACTGGCCCCAAAGTCACTGAAGATTCCAAAAATGCTTAATCCATATTCTGGTGGCTCAAAACTTCTGGCGTCTGATTTCCAAACTCTCAATCTTGGCAGATACATTTTCTGCCTCTTTAATTTCTACATCATGGCGACTGCTTCCTCTATTCCTTCAGCATGATGACTGCCTCTTCCATTCCTACAACATGGCAACTAAATCTCCTTCTTCAGTCCCTTTTATTTTTCATCAAAAACTCTGCCCCAAAATGCAAACTTAACATTTTACCTGGGGCTATTCATTCTCAACAGCAAACCCCTCCAGGGGACACCATGTTTACTGCACTTTGGACTCAGCCCGGTTACAATATTAACACACACTTTTATAAAACTTACATCCTTGTAATGACAGAAAACAAGAGTAGCAAATATATATATATATATATATATATATATATATATATATATATATATATATATATATATATATATATATAACAAGTGCATAATGTTATCAGACATAAACAATGAGGTAATAATGGAAAGTAGATCTTAGAACAGGCCTCTCAGTTGAGATGACCTTTAAGCCAAGATCTACATGAAGAGAGGGAGTAAGCAATGCAGATACCTGTGGGTAGACTTTTCCACGTATGAAAGGTTGGAAGGGTGTATTTAAGTTATAGGATGGAGGGCAATCCCTTCAAAACAGTGTAAGAGAAGGAAAGAATGATCGATGGACCCCAAACCAGGTCATTTGTGTCTCTCAATTTATTCTGTGATTGGTGGTAGGAGGAAGATGATGTTTAGGAGAACAATGTGATGAGACATCAGTTTTAAAAGAATCACTTTGGCTGCTCTTAAGAGAACAGATCACACGAAGTACTGAAGAGGGGAGGGGATGTTGAAAACACTTGTCCATGTTATGAGAAGCTGGTGGTTTGCATGGAAGAGGTAGTGCTGTATGTGTTGAGAGGATTTGGTCTATACTTTGATTCTCTGCAAAGAGTTAACAGAGGAAGAAAGTATTTTTATTAAGTGTTTGCATCTTTCTTAAGGATAGATTTAGGAAATACTGAATTTAAGTTAGAGAAAAGTTAGGAGCCACTTTAATAAAATCTTTATTAAATTATAGGAGTTATAAAATGTTATTTTAATTTAGTGGCTTCAGAGTTTTTATTTTGTTTAGTAAAGTATAATAGGTTGCCTCTTCAGGTATGAATAGCAGTTTTTTATTCAAAATATATTTCAGCATTACATTTCCAATATATAGTTTTTGCTTTGAATTATCATCTACTCCAAATCAGTTAATATGAGAAGATTTACTGTGTTAGAGGTTTTTGTTGTGTGTGAAACAAACCAAAAGAAGGTATTCCGAAGATACTGGGTTTCTGGTTTTATGAGCTACAGAAATAATGGTCTGATTTCAGAATAAATTCATGTAATAAGTGGATGCTGAACCTTTTTTTTTTTTTTGCTGGGAAATTACCTCCAGAAGATGTTTTCACAGAACCACTCTTTTTGGAGTAAAAATCACAAGATGCCTGTTTGTGTAGTGTCTGTGTGTGTGTGTGTGAGAGAGAGAGAGAGAGAGAGAGAGAGAGAGAGAGAGAGAGAGAGAGAGAGAGAAAGAAAACGATCTGGTGTTCATTCCCCACCAGTATCCTTGCTACACACACTTTTGGACTTGCATTCCATTTTAAAATGAACATGAGATGAGGCTACAATATTGACTGAGGTCTGACAGAAGAATCATCATCCAAGATGTTGTAATTAAATTTCGGTGAATTGCCGTAGTGAGAGATTATTTAAGCAAACATGAAAACAGTATTTAAGTCTTTTCCTTCAAATGGTGAAATTACATACATCGCTATTAAAACACATAATCCTAGGATTAACCTCTAACTTGGCGATTAGCTTGCTCTTTGTGTCTCAACTCAGTGTCTTACCTCACTTTTAAATCCAGAGGAGTTTGAAAATGATTTTAAAATGGCATCCACTGAGTTCACTATTAAATCTCATTCTAATCCTGTAATAGGATTAATTAACTGAGGGAGAATTCAGTTCTTAGGATTCAAAAATAAATTGGAAATTTTTAAGATTAATAAGTGGGAATCTATGAGTGTCAAGAATATCTAACTTTGTAAAAAAGTGTTTTTTTTGAAAGATTTATTTATTTATGCATATAAGCTGGGGTATAGGCCAGAGGCGTGGGGCGGCGAGAGGTTCACCAGAGACAGAGTGGGGAGCAGAACAGACAGATGGATGGAAATACACTGCTGAGGGGAGCAGCGGGCAAGGCAGGAGAGGTCTGCTGCGCCATGCGGGAAGCTCCTCAGCTGGGCTTTGAACTCGCTTCGCCACTTCCGACAGCTCCACAGTGCAGCGCTTAATCTCTGTGCCATCAGGGAGGCCCAAGTTTATTTATTTTTAATTTGCAATGGAGAAGACATTGGACAACATTGATATATGCCCTGTCTTCGTGGGGAAAGCTTAAGAGAAGGTTATGAAGACACATCAGATAGTCAAATCGGTTTGTATGGGTTTGATATTTTTGGAGTTTGTTTTTTTTTTTTTTTTTTTTTTTTGCTTTTGCTGCTTTATAAAAGCAGTATCTATTTGTGGAAATATATTTAAATGTCATAGACTATATAAAACAGAAACCAGAGTCTCTTCTGACACCTCGTCCATTTCTCCTAGTCCCTACCCTACCACTGCTTCTGAGATAATCATTGCTAAGAATATTACATGTCTTTTTCATGATAATGATGCGTGGTATACACTTGGGCATATCATATACATATGTTATATCCAAGGTGTGTATTAGACCAAGTTGTTTTTGGCTTAATGTATCGTGAACATTTTCATGTCAAGGGCTGATTTATATCATTTGTGTGAAGAACTACAAAATATTCCATTTAATTAGCATATCCAAGTGTGTGTGGGGGGCTGGTGGTGGTTGTTAGTATGTAAGAATCTGTATCTAAGGAAATTGAGACTACTCAAGATATGAGTATTCAGCATAGCTGTGTCCTGATTCCAAAGTCCATTTTTTTAAATTATGCTACAAATCTTTCCACATTTTAATTGTTAATAATTCATCTCTCAGTTAAAAAGAGAAATGCTTCACTGAATAAAGAATTTCATTTTTTTGGCATATTTTTTCATATTTTCAGTTCCTTATTTTGCATGCATTTCTAGAAGTGAAGTTATAGAGGTGAAAGACTAGTTTCAGTTGTTACTTATTAGGATAGAATAACACTTCTACCAATGATATATTTGAAGTGCTTATCCTGAGCATTATCTAGGTTGTTAATTTTGACAAATTGATAGATACTAATTAAAAGGCTATTTACTGCTTCAAAAGTTGAACGCTTCAGTTGCATTTCTTTTTTTCATGAAGCAAGCTGTGGATTTGAGGGTGCTTGTCTTCATGTGGAGGAAAAGGAATCTTTATACACTGTTGGTGAAAATGTAGACTAGTCCAGTCTCTATGGAAAACAGTATGGAGGTTTGTCAAAATATTAAAAATAGGCTTACCGTATGATACAACAATCCCATTCCCAAAGAATACCAAAACACTGACTCAAAGTAAAATATACACTCTCTGATGGTTGCAGCACTATTTATAGTAGCCGAATTATAGAGACAACCTGATTACAGATAATGGGATAAAGAATATGCTGTATATATGCACAGTGGAATACTACTAAGCTATAAGAAAGTGGTACAGTCTTGTCATTTGTAACAGCATGAATAGAACTGGGAGGGATTATGCTAAGTGAAATAGGTCAGAAGGAGAAAGACTAATACTAGATTGTTTGACTCACACTTGCAATATAGAGAACCAAAGTAACAGACAAAACAGTTAAAAATAAACCAAAACAAATCCTAGAAATCTGACTATAGAACTGAGGCTATCTGGAGAGAAAGTTGAAGGGAGGTGAGAGCAAAAAAGTAAATAACTCCATCAGAGTTTGGTGAGTTACTGCTGCTTTGGTGGAACATGCAGTATGGTAACATACATTTGTAGAGGTGTGGCCTGATATGACTAAAAATAAAATACAGTGTTGTAAATTAATATTACTTCAATAAACATAATTTTTAAATCAAAATTAAAATGTAAAAATATAGGGTTTTTGTGATGTTTTTCATGTATAATATTTAAGTACAATGGAAATGTCTCTTGAATTTATTAGTCTTCTGAGCATGGTATTCTGTTTAGAAAGAGCGTAGCAGAAAATTATTGAAACATTCTCTCCTTAGTTATTCATCTTGTCATGATTTTATTTTTGATGTGAAAATTTAATCCATAATTAATCTGTAATTAATTTTGTGTGCATGGTGGACATTCCCCCAAATAGGGAGCTAACTGTCCAAAATGTAATGAGGAAACGATCCACTCTAAGTGTGACTCTATTTGCTCACCTATGTAGCATCAATTTTAGCTTTTATTACATATGCTACTTCAAAATCTTAAACTGAATGGAATGTCAAGGTAATTAATCAGCAATTACATGAACTTAGTCCTAAGTCTATATAATTTCATTGCAAGGCTTTAAAGTTTAAATCCGGTGTCCGCCTGTTTCTATAAAATATTTGCCCTTCTCTCTGATTCATTATTATCATTCACTTCTTATTTGGTTAAATTTAATTCTTGAGCAGTTCTTTATCAGAATGATGTATTGCATTATATCTCTGAGTACTTTAATGACTGATAGATAAATCTCTTTCCCTCAGAGATGAAGAATAATTTGCCAGAATATCCTAAATTGTGTTTCACTGAAAACCTCTGCAGTGTCATGTTATCGGATGTTTCAAAAGGAAGGGAGACATTATGACCAAATGACTTTGGAAAAAGTGGATTAAGAAATTAAAACTTGTTTATTGACTTTTAAATTTAATTTTATTGAAGTACTTTACAGAGCTCTTAATAAAATATTCTTAGGCTACTTTAAGACATAAATATAGTGTATATTTTTAAAATATATTTACCCATAAAATCTCTTTAATAACAAACACATATCAAGTTCTCGTAGAACAATAGTTAGAATGATTTGGCGTGTGGCATTCTAGATACTGTTCATGGAGGCTCATGGAAAATTTCCTTCCAAAATGTGCTGAACTTTCTCTGCTTTCTCTTACCAGCCCAATAATGAATTGGACTCTAGGCTGTGTACTGGACCTCTCTACTCCTCTCTGTGTAATAACCATTATTCATGCAATTATTTATTCATTAATATTAAATTAGGGTCCACTGTGTTCTAGGAACTCTTCTAGGCCTCAGGAATACAGTAGTGAAGAAATAAAAATTATGGAGGTCAGGGGGCCTTCCTGGTGGCGCAGTGGTTGAGCGCTGCGCTGTGGAGCTGTCGGCAGCGCACAATGCGAGTTCGACGCCCAGCCGGGGAGATTCCCACATGGTGTGGCAGACCTCTCCTGCCTCGCCCGCTGCTCCTCTCAGCAGTGTACTTCTGATCTGCCTGTTCTGCTCCCCACTCTGTCTCTGGTGAACCCTCTCACTGCCCCACGCCTCTGGCCTGTACGCCCCACGCCTCTGGCGTGTATGTATAAATAAATAAATCTTTAAAAAAAAATTATGGAGGTCAGGGAGAGGAAACTAAGATAGAAAATAAATAGGGAAAATATAATGTTTATCATATGATAGAATGACAGTTACAATATAAAATAAGAAAGGCACGGGCTGGGGAGAGAGAGAGAGAGAGAGAAAGAGAGAGAAAGTGTGTGTGTGTGTGTGTGTGTGTGTGATATGTGAGAGTCATTTGAATAGAACTTCTAGAATAAAGAGCTAAACTCCCTCTCTTCATCATCTCAAGCTAATGAGTTTGAGAATTTTTTGTTGAAAGGTAATTTTAATGTTAAACTAGGTTAACTTTGCTTTATATTATATGTGAATTTTCTTTTACTCTCTCAATTTCTCTTATCAATTTTATTGAGGAATAATCTATATTCAAAAAATTTATTCATTTTAGATGCACAGCTTGTTGCATCTTGCCAATTGTATACACCTATAAAACTAACACCGTCTCATGGAACAGAACATCTCCATTGCCCCTAACAGATCCCTCATGTCCCAGTGCAGTTGGTTTCTGCTTTCACCACCCCCCTCCAGTAAATCACTAACCTGCTTTGTGTCATTATAGGTTAGCATAGATCTTATATAAATCAAATCATTGTGCACTGTTTTCTTTTGCATCTTTTACTCAGCATACTGTTTTTGCAATTCATCCAAGGCATGAGTAGTTCATTCCTTTTCACTTCCAAATGGTGTTTCAGTTACTTATGTACAGCATTTTGTTTATTTATTGGTTGATGTACACTTCTGTTTTTGCCGGATTTTGGTGATTTCAAATAGTGCTGCCATGAACATTCAGGAATTGTTTCTTCTGAGACTAAATCAATGTGATTCACTTCCAGGGTTTAAACTTTCAAATTGAAACACCTGCTTACATTGCAGAGCTATAACAGTTCTGTTAACTCTACAAGTTTGGAAATTTCTCAACTTTGTGTGGCAGGAAAAATCTTATATGTGGAATTCATGATAAATCTTTGCAATAGAACCTCAGTGAATAGATTTGAAATTTAAAATCATCTTGGAAGAGAGTGGAACTTAAATATTCTCATAAAAAATTAAATACAATCACCCTGGAGAAGACAATGGGCAATGAGACTGAATGACTATAAATCATATAAATTTAAAAAGAAAATAAGATATGCATGATGCACAAGCTGTATAAAATCTCCTGGAACACAGAGATACACTCTCTAGAATAGCTAGAGATTTGTCTCACAAGCCAACTGTCATGATGATAAGAATTATAATGACACTTTTTAAATAAACAAAATGGAATGAAAACAGTATGAGGAGAATCTAATGCTTGACTATGATGACCAAACTCGTATAAATTTTCTTTAATGGAAAACATACAGAGATTAGTTGAGATTCCTGGAACAAAACAAAACAACTACTAGTGGCTCCCAGATGTTCCAGAGTTTATCATAGGAACACATGATGGCATCTGATGACACCTCCCATGTAGAGTAGATTATGCTTTCTATGTCAGGCATGAGAAACCCCCTTTCCACTTTTGACAGGGATTTTTATTTTAATTCTATGAGCTCCCTTTTCTATTCTATAATAGTTGTCTGAAGACTATAGCCATCACAATGGAAATTCCATGAAAGCAGAAACTTAATCTGTTTGCTTTGTTTCTTCTTATATCCTCAACATCGAGGATACTGCTGATTAATGGAGAGTGGTGGATGCTCAATGGGTATTTGTTCATGTAAACTTTACTTTTGTTTCAGGGCATAGCTGAACTCCAAAATGTTTCAACTCCACAGTCACTTAACAGACTGAAAGTGAATTTTTAATGCTTTTTATCCCATTTGCCAAACAATTATCACACAATCTCAACATATTTTCAAGTGTTCTCTAAGAGAAAGGAGTGATCCTCATGGTCATGCCCAAGGAATATACCTCCAAACACAGAGCTTTGTTCTATCTTAAGTGCTCTAGTAGGTCTACCTGTATTATCATTTATTCAACACTTTGTCCGAGGAATTTCATATTCATCATTAGTCTCATCTTATAGATGAGGAAGTATGGGCTGCTTCTTACATGTTTTTCCACAAAAAGAAGCAATGAATCCATTACCTGATTTACTCTTCAGAAAAGGCATTCCACAGCAGTGAGCACTTTTGGTAAACATTCAGTGGATGACTGAATGGATGGACACTTGGACAAGTTTATAGAAACAGGATCTTCAGATCAGGAAATGATTACCTCTGAGTGTGCAATAGCACATTATTATTTGTCATCTGGGGTATTCAAAATTCATTTGACATCATTTTAAATATACAAAAGAGATTTGTGATTTAAGGATACAGAAGAAAAAAGGGTATCAAGAGTCAACAGATGTCTTTGGAGAAAATAAAAGTAAACATATACATCATCTATGTTTCTATTTAATTCCAGGATCTCTAGGGTGAACCAGGAAAACATTTCGATCATTTTAAATAACATCAAATCTTTTAAAATATTTTAAATGCAAAATTTAATCAACTGATCTTGTTGGGTGAATTGAAATAAAAAGGCTATGAAATTACAAAATTAAGTTGTTTTGAAATACTGGAAGTTTGAAGTATTGCAAAGGACTCAACCTAATTGTCCAGACTTTGAGACAAATGTCTCTGGAGATTGACAACTTTATGTCTCATTTTCAAGATGTTAAATACCCTCAATTAACTGAGATAATTTTCTTCCTTAGTGGGTATATGTATTTCAGCTCTGGGATATTCAGAGTTAAATACAAAATTATTAAATAAAAAAATTAGCATCAGTATTTTAAGTTTTAGAAGTCATAAAGTTTTTTTTGTCATTTCATGTTCTTACACATTTTAAAAGAATTTGATATATTCATGTGGTAATATTGTAACTCCAATTTAAAGTTTAAAATTGAGTCATGAGTAAACATAATTGCAGATCTTACTAAATTAAAATCTTACTAAGTTTATGTATAATCTTGGACTATCTAAGAATTTTATATTCACACTACTTCTAAATTTAATTCGTGTGAATCACTTAGTACTGTAATCTGGAAGGTTTTGTTTGCTAACTCAGGCAATTAAAATACTTAAAAACAGTAACTCAATTAGATTTCAAATGTACTTGAAATATTTGAGGGTGTTCAAAACATTTTGTAAAAGAAGCTACATTTTCTTCAAGGCCTTTTGAAATTAGTTATTTAAGTTTGCTAGGTTTATAAATAGAAAAAAATTGTATTTTTTAAAATGTACATATATATTTTTTATTTTATGCAGACAAGCTGGGGGGCAGGTCAGAGGCGTGGGGCAGTGAGAGGGTTCACCAATGGCAGATTCGGGAACAGAACAGGCAGATGGATGGAAATACACTGCTGAGGGGAGCAGTGGGCGAGGCAGGAGAGGTCTGCCGAGCAATGTGGGAATCTCCCCAGCCAGCCATCGAACTCATGTTGCCGCTGCCGACAGCTCCACAGCACATTGCTGCGCCATGGGGGAGGCCCTTGTATTTTAAACCTAAAAATTTAGTGTAGTAATGGGGTTTTGAATTTGTGACTATGCTAAGCTAAGATAATATATTAATTTTGATTCCAAAGCAAACCACCGAATGGTCTTTCAGGAACATGAAAATCTTTACAACAACGTTAATTTTATCTGATACAATTTTACTGTCTTTTATTAGTTTATACTATCTTTTATTAGACTAGGTTAGACTAGTCACATTACTAATGCCAACTGAGTGAAAACTTTATGGGTAACTAGGCACCAACAACAATTGTATTTGCAGACACTAAACCTGAGGATTCTGGGTCAAAGAGGGCTGGATATGAGATTAATAAGAGAAAATTTGTCATTATGGCAAAATTCTGTGACACAGAAATAAATACCTTGATAAGCCCTGAGTTGGGTGGAGGGATAGTGGGGAGATATTTTTAATGTGCTGCTGTGATAACGGATAGGAGCTTGGGAAAGAGATACCAGAACTATCCTTACAGATTATGGAGAATGCAATCAAAGGTCATAAAAACATTGAGAGAGATTTGTCAGAGTAAAGAAAATCACTGAGGATCAAAAAATTCAGTGAAGAAGCAAGTAGACCATGATCACCACAGTTAATGTCTCTGGAAGAGGAAACAATTATCTCTGTTTTGCGAAAATCATGGGAACTAAAAAATACTTCTGTAACAGTGAGTAGGAAAAATAAAAAATGGCACCTCTGGGGAACAAAGCAAAATGGTGATTTATCTGGAGCACTCGAGGTAATTAGGGACTTGGCCAATGATTCCTGAGCAGTTAATCATGGGGGCACCTGCTAGGATTAGATGTGTTAGCAGTAAATGTCTCCAAGTACCATCTTTCAGAGCAGTAGGCATTTTCAAGCTGTATTTTGATCTTGGTTTTCTCTGCATATTGTTTGAACTTGGGAAAATTTGAAATACATGTGCAAACAAATAAGTTTCTAGTGAAAATGAAAGCTAACAGTGATAGACACTTATTTCCCAGTATCAGTTCTCTTCTGCTTCCAGGTAGAGAGTTGTTTTGACATCATGGCTGAATAGAGAGTTTGGCATTACCTTCTACCTTAAGAACCACTACAAAAAATGATAATTAAGTGTTGGGAAACATTGATAACCTCATTTAAAATAATGAAACTAGATTCATATTTCATAAACAAAAATTAATAAAAATGAATTAATTTGGATATAAGAACTAAAACCATAAAATACCAAAAAGAAAAAATACGTGATATACTCCAGGACATCTACCATGAAGTCATAGTTGGGGATGCCAGCCCAATGGCAAAGGAAATAAAAGCAAAAATAAACAAGAAGGGTTACATCAAACAAAAAGGCTTTTGTACCTAAAAAGAAATATAACAAAAAACAAAAAAAACAACGAACTGAGAGTAGATATTTGTACATCACATATCTGACAAGGGGCTAATTTCTGAAATATACAAGTACTTATCTAATGCAATAACATTAACAATAGCAAAAGAGACAACCCAATCAAAAATCAGCTAAAGACCTAAGTGGACATTATTCTAATGAATACATTCAGATAACATACAGGCACATGAAAATTCGTTCAACATCACTAATTACAAAGCAATTGCAAAGCCACAATGGGATATCACTTCACCTCTGTGAGAAGATACATATCAAAAAGTAGGGAAGTGACAAATGTTGGCAAGAATGTGGGGAAAAAGGAACCGTCATCTATGTAGGTGGGAAGCCAAGTTGGTGAAGCCTCTGTGGAAAATGGTGTGGAGATTTCTTAAGAAAATAAAAATGGGAATCCTGTATGATCCTGCAGTACCTCTGCTAGTGATTTACCTAAAGTGCATGAAATCTATTATATGAAAAGTCATGTCTTCTACGTTCATAGCAGCACTGTGAGCAATTGCTAAGTCAACTTAAATGCCCATTAACTATGGCTCAATAAAGAAATTGTGAAATATATACTCAATGGAATATTACTCAACTATTAAAAGAGGTAAAAAGTGCCCTTTGAGACAAAATGGGTGGACCTTGAGGTGATTCGGCTAAGTGAAATACAAATTTTTACAAAAATCATGTTACTGAAATAAAATTACTCATTTTCTATCAATTTGTATGTGCTCAACAAGAATATGACAGTCAAATTCTAATTTTGGCTCTAGTTTTTTTGTAATGTACAATAAATGGATGTTTACATCACGAAATGCATGCCAATAGTAATAGGCCTACGGTTAATACCTGTAAAAATCAAGTCATAGACTGCTTAGATTTCTTCGCTTGTCTCTTAAACAGCTGTTCAGGAGCATCTCGGGGGAGTGTCCAGCAGTGGTCAGCCAGCATTGTAGTGAGCCATTTTCCCTGGGATCTTTGTTTCATTGATGTGATATCTTGATAAAAATGTTCATGTTCATCACTAACCATACCACAGTTTTCAGGGAAGAAATCCAGATGGGAATGGAGGAAGTGGATCTTTAGAGACGTATTGCAGCCAAGTTTCTGATACTGCATCAGCATGTCTTCTACTAGTTCCTTGTAGTTTTTTGCCCTAACATTCCGAGGAAAGTTTGTAGACCCTAGGCGAAAAGCATTCCAGGCTTATTTTTGCATCACCCTGTAGCAAGTTGTTGAACCGGCATCTCAGTGCAGATGGAATGTTTGGGTAGACTATTCTTTTTTTTTTTTAAGATTTTATTTTATTTATACATACAAGCTGGGGTACAGGCCAGAGGCGTGGGGTGGCAAGAGGGTTCACCAGAGAAAGAGTGGGGAGCAGAACAGGCAGATCAGAAGTACACTTCTGAGAGGAGCAGCGGGCGAGGCAGGAGAGGTCTGCCGCACCATGTGGGATTCTCTCTGGTCGGGTGTTGAACTCGCGTCGCCGCTGCCGACAGCTCCACAGCGCAGCGCTCAACCGCTGCGCCACTGGGGAGGCCCTGGGTAGACTATTCTTGACTTCTTTTGCTTTATTACTCCACTGGAAAGAGGAAGAACCAAGCAGAATGAACAGTCTTTTGTGTGGTTGCTTGCCTCTCTCCATACCATGGGGACTGCAAACAGCATTGATGGGCTTTTGCCATTTCACCACTGTGAAAGCTGTGTTGTACATGTAGCAAAGCATTTATGTGGGGCCCAAGGCTTGTCTTGGTCACCAACCTTGCAACCCAAGTAAAGATGATAAGCCTTCTTCACTTGAGAAGTGATACTTTTCTTCTGGTTGGCAAATGCCACTTCACCACAAATAGAGTAGAAATTGTCCACACTATTAATGCACTTTTGAGGCATGACTGTTCTGCATTGTGCCTAAATGGAGAAAATAATAACAGTTCTATGGAACAGTAGCTTAAACTGTCTCACACAAAGTCTGAAGTATTTTCAATGCTCAACCTTTCTGACGGAGCTTTCTATAGTGCACTGCTGACGTCAGCTTACTTCAGTAGCTGCCTGGCAGTAGTATTGCATTGCATCGGAAATGATGCAATCAACTCTGGATGATGTGTGCATGATGGTATTATGCAATGCAATGCAATATTACATCATTCTAGGCTGATTTAGGATATTGTTGCAGTCGTACTGGATAAATTTACACGGTGAAACATATAAAATGAATTGTATGAAATATCTGCAAAATGAGAGCTAATAGAAAATCTTCAGGGTTATATTCATGTTCAGCACACTGAGATACTACAGATATAGGGCCTTTTTAAGTCAGTAATGATCTCACTGTTGACCGGTATAATCAGATGATTTCACTTATCTGTGCAATATAAATAACCAAAAGCCAAATGCTGCTAAAATTGAGCAAAAACAAGTCTTAGACTTAGTAAAAAAGTTACTGGTTATTACAGGAAATGGGGCTGGGAAAGGGGATAGTAAGAGGAGAATAGGGCATTGTCGGGGGAGGTGGGGTTGTACGTGAGTCAAGCATCTAGGTATGTAAACAACTGACAAATATAACAAACAAAAGTCAAAAGAAGGGAAAAAAAGTCACTTATTTTTAGCTGTTATGTGAACTTCTAATTCATGTCCTAAAAGGACAGGGCATACCTTCCTCACGCTGTCCTTCCATCCTGCTGCCTAGAACAAGAACCTGGTGCAGCACATCCTGGATCAGGGAGCCAGAGTGACTGCCCAAGAAAGACAAAGCAACAGGATCCTTTAATGACCTGTGTAGAATGTGAGTGTTTAAAATACGTCTATCTTACTTACGTCAGTGTTTGGGATCTATGTTACATGCAGCTAAGATAATATTCTATGATATATAAACATTTGAGTTTGAGGCATTACCTGCAATTTCCTAGGTTTCTGTACTTTTTTCTAATTAATCTTCCTTCACCATGTTCTTAAATTAAAAGTGAAAGCAAAGCACGTGGGTAAGATTTGTTTTCATGTAAGATTTTTATGAGGAATATTGAAAGGTTCACTGATATGAAGACCTTTTTAGCTAAGTCAACTATTTGAGACCAGAATTGTGTTTTGCATGTCTCTAAGTGACCATAAGGTTAGCTGTGATATGAAAATACAAGTTAATAGTCACACAGTATGAGACCTGACTCAGCTAGACTTTTAACCATATTTCCTTTGGTCATTTCTGGTATATTTTCTTCAAACTTCTAGATAAACATGATTAAGAAGAAAAAAAGTTGATGCCCATGGTGTTACTCTATTTGACATTGGTCATTTTTTTCATGATAGAGTTGTCTTTGATAGATTTTACATTAAGTTTTTCCAGATAGCCTTGATCTCTTTAGTATAAAATGAAAGCCCTCCATTCATTGAAGAAAAAAAATACCTGGGGCGTACATTTAGAGATAAAGCTAACTGCATTTCGTTGTCAAGGAAACTGAAATTTTAAAATGCTGATGAAGTGATTACCAAAAATGGAAAAAAAGATTTGCATGTAGTTGTTATAGTAACTACTCATTTGACAAGTATTTTTCCTTTTTCTCTAAATTATCCATCAGAAATACTAGCTTTACAATGTTGCTCCTATGACAGATTTCACATAAAGAATGGGCTTAATGTTAACTTGGAAATATCCTTATCTGAAGTAACACAGCATATATGTGTATGCATTTTTCCATGTGTGTATGTGTGTTTGTTTGTGTTGGTTTATGCATAAAGAAGATATGATAGATTGTAAGTCATGAAAGTGTCTAATCCAGACCATTGGCTTTGGAACCTTGTTTAGCTAGAAGGTGGTGAGTGTTTCAGGGAGATTATTAGCAGGGAAAAAGTAGCTTTCTGTGCTAACTGGTGATAAGGGATAAATTGAATAGAATTAATAGTTATTGAGTATTTAAAATTTGAGGAACTTGTCCTTTCCATTTGTTTTCTCATTCACGCCTAATAAAAATCCTCTTAGGTTAGTAGTGTTCTCATTTTACAAGTGAGGAAACTGAGTCACATAAATGCTGACTAACCTGCCCAAGGTCAGAGGCAAGTAAGTGTAGAATAGAGTCAGAATTTGAATTTATCTATTTCTGTCTTATAACCAGTTCTACTCCTTTGAGAAGTATCTGGTTCGAGGTCTAGAGTAGGAAATATACAAGATGAACCTGTGGCATTTTGTAGTGCCTGGAAGTAAAAACATTTAATCACACAGATGCACACACGTACACACACAGGCACATGGATGAATGTATGCCAAAGAATGCAAGGGACCCAGGAACAACTGAAACAAGTCCCAGAGTCTAAAATTTGATCAATTTAGAGCAATAGAATTAAGTAGTATTTGATTTTATCTCAAAACAACATAAATTTTCCTGAGTCCATACATATATAAATGGTTGGATAAATAAATACACATGGGGGAATGGTCAAATTTCCCAGGAAGAAGTATTTCAAATAATTTAGAGATTCCTCCCTCAAGGAGGTGGAGCCTAATTCCTCACTGCCTAAGCATGGGCTTGGCATAATGACTTCCTTCTAAAGACTACAATGTGGACTGGGGAAAAGGGTAAATTTAAAGTGGAGAATATTAATAAATGTGCCTCCGTCAGGTAAACATGGTTAGTGTCACCAGTGATAAGTCATGTTGATAGTTTGGACCCCTCATATAATGTGATTAGAATAACATTTTACATTTGTATTCTTCTTCCCCAATTCCAAACCCAGAGTATAATCATTACAAAACGTCAGAAAAACACCAATTAAGGATGATTACACAAGAGACCTGACTGAAAAAAGACATAATTAAAAACCAAAGAAATTTGAATGAAATATGGACTTTAGTTAGTATTAATGTATTGAAAATTGGTTGTTAATTTGACAAATGTACCAACATCTAATGTAAAATTTTAATAATAGAGAAAACTGGGCGTGGATTACATGGAGCTCTCTGTGCTACATTTACAAGTTTTCTGTGAATCTAAAACTATAAATATTAAATGTTCTTCTTTCATTTTACCACAGTGTAGACCTCCCTCTTTGTAATTACTCCTCCTCTTGGCATTCATTTTATCAGAATTTTACCTGAAAAATCACAGTGATTCATTGGAGAATGTGATCTATGTTCCATCTCTAATCTACCTCTATATCCTAGGGATTTATCCTGGGTTTTAAAAGAAAATAATAGAACAGTATGCAAACTAGAAAAGGCTTCCTGTATGCATTATGACTTTTGTACCATCTTTTCTTTCTGCCAGTGTATGAAGTGCCTGTGTCTTTGTACTTGTGTACCTTTGTTGGTTGGTAAATCATAGATCCATTACTCCAGTTTTTCTCAAAATATTGTAAATATTTAACATGGCATCCTTTATTTCAGAAATTCTGTATCCTGGTAATAACTCCTTTAACAATCTAAGTCTATCTAGACTTAGAATAAACATAGATAGTGAAAAATAAATTTAAAAAAATTATATAATTTTCTAAAAAATTATAGAAAAATTGTGAAATACAAAATTTTTAAGATTCACAATTTTTAAGATTCATATTTTAATCAAGAAAGTTGAAAGTGAAAAAACTCTTTATAGTTACAAAGTTGCTGTCAGATTTTGTGCAACTCTTGATCGTATTCCTTATACTTTTAGTTCTTGAAAACTGGTGTCATTGCCAGTAATCCAGGGAACAATAATTGTAAAAACAATTGTGAGACATGCAGACTTTTAGTGACCTCAAGAGGAGTCCAAGTATCAAAAGGTCAAGTTTCATTGGTGTTTGTTGTAGGAAATCAGACTAAAGTCTCTTGGAACCGTTGAGGTTATCAGTCAAATTCTCACTTGTACTAATTATATATTTTTTATTATGTTTTATCTTTTAAGATCTCACAAATGTGCTATAGTTTTCTCCCTTCCCTCCCTCTCATAAAATTTCCCTCTGTTCCATATGGAACAACAAAATGTAATTGTCAGGACCAGTGTGATGTGACTATAGACATGGCTCTTAGATTGACTTGTATCACTTACTAGATGGTTCTCAGTTCCCTTATGTAATAGATGCTTGTTCTGATTTTTGGCTTGTTTGTTGGTTGATCCTGTAAAGTAACTGATATTATAGTAAAAGTACTTGTAACTAAAAACATATAAATTGGAGAATTATTCCTTTTAACTACTGGTGAAGGAAAATGGCAGAGAAAGGAATAAAATCAGTTGTTTAGATAATGGTAGTCTCACTAAGAATACAAACTATGCATAAATGCCTGAGGACCAGCGGTGACACTTTTCATGCACAGGAGTGAGACCAATGTTCCTTTTTAAAAAAATATTAGTGGATACTTAATCTCTACTTTTAAAATGCCTGTGTACATATATTTAGTGCTATTCAAATGTGTGAACAGAGACTGGCCACATGTGAAGACTGTAGACAGTAAAATTCCAATTGATTGCTTTAATTTGGGGGAAAAAACAAGGGGAAGTAAAAATAAAACTATAGGAAGCAGACCAATGTAGTCAGAGAATCATGTAATGTAGGGAATAATATAATTTTATTTTACGTAGTTGAACTGTTTTAAGTTCAATTGTTCCTCTGTTTCTGTAGACAGTGTTTGATTTCTTTTCTTGACTCAGATCTTAAAGAAGTAATCTGCTGTTTCTATGTCTCCTGTAATTCAAATTCCACTCTGATAAAACTCCAATTGTGCCTTCTGGAAAGTTAGAAACATGTTTCTAGATATTTTTGAGGTTCTGAGGGTAGACCGTGTGCTGAGGATTTAAATACCACTTTTGAGAGTCTGAATTGAAATGAGAAGAACAAAAGGGTCAAGTTCCCCACTTGCAGAAATGTCTTCATGTCAGAAATAGAAAGAGGTTTCAGTAATAGAAATCCAGGTTTTGGGGGAAAGGAGAGTGAAGATAGAACAAAGATAGAGTCAGCTTATGGAAGATTACACATCAGCTAAAAGTTTTATTTTACAGGATTTCTTTTTTAAATTGCTTTTGAATAAAAGCTTTGGCAGATTAAAAAAATGCTTAAAAATCAATGGACTAGAAAATCTACCTCTTGATTCTGATTTAAGCATCATTTCCTCTGAGAAATAAAAAATAAAAATAAAAATGTGCACTGACTCTACCACTACACAATCTAATTTAAATATCTCTTCATTTGATTGAATCATTCTGTCTGTTTATAGCTGTGTTTCCAAATGCAGAGTATTTGAAATTTCTTACTGATGAATTGGAAACTGTAATTAAATGCATATGGGACAACATATTATTTTGAGAGTACAAAAAAAATCCTCACTAAAATAATATTGGCTTGTAGATGGTAATTTTATCAGCAACTACTCCCTCCATTTTCAAGTACTAAAGAATGGTGGTAGTCCTCTCCTCTCACATCATCACCGTAATAAGTATAACAATACTGGCTGTTCTAACAAGTCTGCTTTTGATTTTTCCACTTGACAGAATTGGCTTGGTTAGTATAACAAAGGCTACTGTTGGCCCAGTAGTGTCTCCCAAGTTAGTATATCTTTAACTTACGTATTTAAATCTCGTACATTTTATCATGGGCACTACCATGTGAGGATGCTAATCCTATTAGCATTATCTTCCTTCCTCTCTAGAAGTGCTGTGTAATGTCTACTTTTTTTTTGGGGGGTGGGGGAAACAATGAAGTAACTAGAAAGAGGAATAATAAATCTTACCAGTCTATGAATTGGCATTTTTTTTAGTTGCCATAAAATTATTTGTTTTGTATTCATTGGACTCCAGTACTTGTTGAAATGAAAAAATAGAAGCAGTTATAATTACTATGCCAAATCCTTTTTTTTAATCTGAAGACCTCTGCTACATTTTTACTTACATTATTTTCAATTTGTTCAGACTTATTGACTAGGGTGGGCCAATTCATGTTAAAAAGGATCATTTTTCAAAAAAGAATAGTTCAGTAAAAACAATATATAAACCAAATTGTGTTTTCAATTCAGGGCATATTTGGCATCAAATGGGAAACCTTCACAGAGGCGGACCTAAGCCCACCTCTCAAGTTTCTGGACTTGAATCCACACTGTATACTCTACTGTGTCTTAGGAAAAAATGATTCAATTAGATACTCCACTTAGCTGTCATGGGTGCTGTAGTTCATAGTTCCAGCGTTTCAAGCAAGTGCTAGTAGACAAGCCAAAGTGCCTCTGGCCAATTTCCAACAGTTGAGGGCTCTTCCAAGCCACTTGGAAATGGACTTCTGAGATGTAAATGTCAAATTCCCTGTGCCTAGAATTAAGCATGGTAAATATGGGCTTCAAACAGCAACTAGTCAAAATGACTCCTTTTTCTTTTTTCTTTTTTTTAAGATTTATTTATTTATTCATGCTTACAAGAGCTGGGGTGTAGGCCAGAGGTATGTGTGTGGGGGTGGTGGTGGTGAGAAGATTTACCAGAGACATATTGGGGAGCAGAACAGGCAGATTGACTGAAATTCACTTCTGAGAGGAGCAGAGGGCAAGACAAGAGAGGTCTGCTGTGCCATGTGGGAATCTCCCTGGACAGGGATTGAACTTGTGCTGCAGTGGCTGGTGATAGCTTCTTCATAGGCTGAGACTTACCCCTTGCACCACCAAGGAGGCCCCAAAATGACTCCTTTTTCCTTTCTGCTTCATGAAAGGTATTTTCTCAAAAGCTCCGTATCTCCCAGGTACCTTTGTCTTTGCTCTGTGGGCTAACCTAATGTCCTGCATTTGCTTTCCAAAAACACCAAGGGGTCTCCCAATTTGTGAGGTGTGCATCTAGCCAATTAATCTTCCTAAAATGAAAACCCCTAAAAAGTAAAGACCATGTTAGTTTTTTTCTTTTATAGAAACTCTAAGAGTGCCTCACATGAGAAGACATCAAAGGCTTGTCAAACAAATGAACAGAAGTTTGAGTGATAGGTGGATTTTATTCTATTATGTAGATATAGGTCTATTGATTAGAATAAATCTCACAGATGAATTATTTCCTCGTGTGAAGGTAAGTCTTTTTCTAAAATCCATCTTTTTCCTTTTCTGGCCAGTTCTTCCACTGAATCTTTCATTCTGCCCAATCAGGGCCTAAAAGCCCAGTGCCCTGAAGAAGACTCCACTGCTTCCTGATTCTTCTACCAAATCCTGTCACCTTCCACCTCACGCAACCCAGTGCTTCACAGACAGTTCTGTCACTTTTAAAACTTAAGTCCAGTGTCTGCTTACCATAACATAACATATATAAAAGTTCAAATGGATTTACAGAATTTCTGTTTTTTTTTTTTTTTCCCATGACTCTGTTGCTTTCTTTCCGCCCCTGAGTGATGCAGTAGAGGTCAGACACAACCTGCTCTTTTGTGCTGGATGGGGATGTGAAATAAGAGGATTAACCTGACTTTCTTATCTGTCTCCAGGACACAGAAAGTAGTTCACTGCATAGAAAAAGGGTTATTTCTGTGTACAATATGGACGAGAGGAGGGAAGGGGGCTTTTTGGCAGCTTGAGACAAAAACAACTCCTTAGAAAGAGGAGAAAACCTAGCAAAGGTACCGTTAGTGTCTGAAAGTCACTGTGGGTACTGTCTACATAGGGCCTGGAAGGAGCTTTGATGACCTGGAGGAATAGGCTCACTCTAAGAGAGCTTGCCTATTGCTCAGTTTTCTCTGAGGACATGGAAATGACAACTATCACAAAGTAATCATGGCAAGAAAAATTAAAAAGTGTGAAGAGAAATAATTAACAATCTTTTGTGATCCACAAATCTTATGTAATAAATTTTATTTTTGCATAGAGGAACTGGGGTGCAGGCCAGAGGTGTGGGGGGTGAGAGATTCACCAGAGACAGAGTGGGGAGCAGAACAGGTGGATTCACTGAAATACATTGCTGAGGGGAGCAGTGGGCAAGACAAGAGAGATCTGCTTTGCCCTATATGGGGCAGCTCCCTGGCTGGGATCGATCTCAGGCCATAGGGGTGGTTGTGCTGAGACATGAGCCCTAGGCCACCAGGCAGGCCCCTTATGTGATACATTTTACAGTAATATGACTTTTGGTTTCATTTTACACTGGGCCCCTTAATTCTGTCCCGCATTTATAGATTAAACTTTCCTTGAAGTCCTCACATTTGCTGTCATTATGAAACAGGAAGGAGCGAGCACTGCCTTAATACAGCCCAGTTGTACTCATGAGTGAGTCAGAATTCTAATAGCCATCAAACATGTATAAAATAGCCAAAGCCACCTCCTCAAAGATTGAGAAAATAATAGATTTTATTTTACATGAAAAGTTATTTTCATGGACACCTTGGCACCCGATGTCACAATAAAATTAACTCTAAAATTAAGCCCATAGGCAAGAATAGGATTCATGATGGGTTAATAAAACACAAAGAGGTTAATCTTTTTAATCACAAAATGAAGTTCTGAGTGAATGTTGAAGAGATTGTTCAGGTGTGCAAAGAAGTATAGGTTATCCTTACATGCATAAAATTGTGATGTTCTCTCCCTTGGAATATTTACAAATGGATACAGATTTTGTCACTCACTCTAGAATCAAAATAACTCAGGTGGGAGGTAGTCAAAGAATGAGAAACAAATGATTGAGAGGAGCTGAGAATTTATATTACACAGCTGCTATCAAAGTCAAAACTTAGTGATCAGAACTTCGAATTTTAGAAAAATAAAAGTTAAATAGATAATTATGTGAGGGATAAAGAGACTCTTAAAAATTATATGTGATGAAGTTAATCAAAACTTTGATGATAATCTGATATTAAAGATCACTCTCTTGAAGTTCAAAAGCAGCTCATTTATGCCTGATACTAACTTATGATCTAGGATCCCATGAATTTTAAAATAAAAATTTTATGTTGGTTTATATAATTTTTGAAAAATGTAATACATCATGAAGTTTATTGTAAGGTGCAATTTGGGAAATAACCCTGAACTTCTGTTACTGATTCAAGGGGTACTTTAGTCCCCAGTACACGTGTTACATGCTCTGTGGTGCTTCTCAGCCACTCAGCCAAATGGACCTAGGATCTGTCTTTGTGGAGGTGCTGATTATTTTAGTTGGACTTGTAATTTAGGAAATAACTACAGGACTGCTGCAAATTATGCAGCTGTAAGGAAAAAGTAAAGAGTAGCATTTGCTCTGACTGCGACAGCATCTGACTGCGGCTCATCTTCTCCCTGTCCATAGTCGGCTTCACACAGACCATTCAATAGAAAATCGTTATGGATAAATGCAAGCTAATTGAGCATTCCTGCCATAACTGAATACACACCGTAGTGAGTTTCAGAGGGGAAATAGAAAGCATGAACATAATCCATTGCTGTACGAAACTAAGGTGCTTGATTGAAGAGTACACATTTAATGAGACACTTCATGTGTCAGACTTTGTTGTACAAATACAGACATGAATAGATTTTTAAGGACATAACATGTGGAAATTTTCTGGAACTTCTGGCTGACTTTTACTTATTTGTTCTAATCTTGTATGCATATGTCTAGTTCTTGAAATGCAGACACCCATAAGACAATTTAATTCATTTGTCCATTTTTAACTTAAAATTTTGGATATTTGTGTAGACATGCTAGCTCTCCTTCCTTTGTCACTATTGAAACCTAATGAGAATGAATTTAGGAATTTGAAGGGTGCCCAAGGCCTGTCAGTGAGATGAATTGAGCCTCCACCACTCACTCCACACTATCCAAGGATTAGTTGGTGCCATTGTGAGGGAAAGCGGTCAGTGTCTATTGTGTTTTCCAGAAATCTGAGGTGCTAGCTACAGGTAGTCTGCAATAACAGTTTCATCACGTTGACAATTTTTGTAAGAAAATAGAATGATGGTAGGTCTGGATTAGCATAAGGGGTAAGCTTATTGTTAGATAATTAAGTGGGTGGGCAAGATTATGTAGTTATCTTTCACATGCCATCCATTGACTAACTCAGATTTGTAAGAATCTAAAGGGAAATACAGTTACATCAACAATTGATGTAGAGGAAAAATGCAATTTTCCCCAATGCGCTTTCTGACATTTAGTTTGTCTGCCTCTCTTCCCATTCAAGATCTTCTGGATTCTTTTTCTAAACTATTCTTTCTAGAATTCAGCTTTCATTATGCAGTGGGAACATGTGACAAATCATGTTTCCTCCCATATAACACATATTGCTGTCTTCTCTCTGCCATTGAAACCCCTCAAAAGTTGGGTCTCCACACCAACCCAGTCATCTATCTCAATATTTCTCAGCACCCTCAATTCACACCAGGCTAATAGCCCTGCATGTTTTCCTGTATCTGTCACAATCTTATTTATACCCAATTGACTTTGCACGTTCAGTTCTTTCCTCCTCCACATCTAGATAACCTTCTCAACTTTTAAAAATCCCATTCAAATTTCAACAACCAACTCAAGTAACCCTGTGGTTAGAACGCACACTTGAGAACTTTAAGTCAAATCAGTTCCTCAATTCCTCCTCTCTCTGAACTCTCATAAATATCTAGTATGTCAGGCAAATTGTTATGTACAGAAATAGCATGAGTCTTGTGCCAAAGATTCCTGGATTTGAATACTGTTTCTGCACTTATTAGGTGTGGACAGATAATAAACTAATCTGTGCTTCAAATCCCTCATGTATAGAATAGTCTTGGTTATAATATAAAAAAATCTACTTCCTAAATGACTTTACTCCTTCTTCTATGACCTTAATGTGAGTATGGGAAATATTTCATACATTCAATTTTGGCAGATTCAGTGATTTCTCAGTGGCTGACTTTTGATTCTTTGCTGTCTATTGTGATATGAAATCTACACATTCAAAAATCCAAGTCGCATGAAATTTTTTTAATTGTAGTAAAAATACCGATAACTAAATTCTAACTTCTTATGATTCTGTCTATCAGTTGGTGTAACCTTCTCTTCCACATTACCCTTCTGTGTATTCCTGTTAGTGTTTTTTTTTAACTTATTTATGCATACAAGAACTGGAGTGCAGGCCAGAGGTGTGGGGTGGTGAGAGTATTCACCAGAGACAGAGTGGGGAGCAAAACAGGTGTATCTACTGAAGTACACTGCTGAGGGCAGCAGTGGGTGAGGCAGGAGAGTTCTGCTGCACCATGTGCGAAGCTCCCTGGCCAGGGATTGAACTTGTAACTGCGGATAGCTTCATAGTCCTGAGACTTAACCCACTGCGCCACCAGGGAGGCCCTCCTGTTACTGTTTTTGACACTAATTTTCTGCATATCTGAATCCATTGAGTATCATCATGCTAAGTGCAAAATCTATTTGATATTTGAATCCTACCAATTTTTCCTTACTGTTGAAAAATGAGGCACTTGGATAGCAGAAATCTAATCACCACATTGCCAAATATAGATTTTCCTAAATCAAATCACACTTAACAAATTTTAATTGAGTTTTTATTACAGAAGTTGCTATAGAGAAAATAAATAGCAATAATAGAAATTGCAACTGATTTAAAATTTTCTTCTTTTGGCAGTAGTGAAAATTCTGGCTGAGTCTGTTTATAAGATACCATTATCTATCACCATGGCAATTCTATATGAAATGGATGACTCTGGACTAGTGCTTATTGCTAGAGAATAATAATGCTACAGCCAGAAAAGGGAGATTGAGTAAGGACTTCCTGCTGTTGGCGTAGATGTGTGCGCGTGTGTGTGCTCATACATGCTTTCATGCTTCCTGTGATGGTAATCATTGTCCAGGAGATAATATTGTGCTGCGGAAAACAGAAAAATCATGTCAGTGAAAGACAGAAAAAAGATAAGAAGAACCAGGGAATCATGAGAGAGAAACTCAAATCTTTATGGTACAAAAAAACAAAAAATAGTAACAAATATCCCAGATACCGTGTTCTAGTTTCTGGTACTTTTCCCAGGAGAGGCAATTATTATTTGTATTGATTTTAGTTTTCAAGCTTTCTCCATAATGTACCCATGGATAGCCCCAAACTAGTAAATAATTATGTATTATACAAAAATACTGTGTTTGTCTTTTTCCTGTAAGCTTCATAGCCCCAAAGCAAATTAATCTAATAGTATGCTCTGGTACCTACAGTAAATATGTCACAAAATATAGTAGAAAAGGAAAATAAAATTTTTGATCACCAGAGGAAAATTGTCAACCAACAAGTCTGATTACTATTAAATGTTGAGACTTGTCTGTGTTCCCACATCTAGAAATAACTTGGGAAGTAAGCTTAAATTTACTTTTATCTCTATTTTTCCTTCCATAAAGAAATTTATTAACAAATTCAGTAACTTTAATAAAGTTATGACAGTAATACAGAAATTGTATTATTCTATCTTTTAATGTTTATTAGGAATAATAATAATTGATCTAAATGGCTCCCTCTTCCCAGCACAAAATCTAAAACTTTAATTTCTGTATGCCTATTTTCTTTTTTCTTTTCTTTTTTTTTTATTGTTATTTATGTCTTATACATTTTGTATTCCCCTTGGGCAGCCCACCACCAATTCACCCGTGATCCATCTCCATGGTCCCCTGTATTCTCCTCTCTTCCATTTTGTGCCCTTATCTTCCCCTCCCCCTCTGTATGCCTATTTTCTATGTCTTGCTTTGGTCACAAAACAAATTTTCTTCTTTCATCCAAAGCCTCATTCCCTCCATCCATTCTCCTTTATTCTTCCTCCATCCCCACTTATGTCACCCTCTTTTGCAACAGAAATTGCCTACCCTTCCTCCACCTACTCATTGCTTCCTTAGTCTTCTCCATTTTGGTATTAACATCTCCTTGCCCACCCAATCTACAACCCCAGAATCTTTCTTGATCCCTCACTTTCTATTCTTTGCCAACATCTAGACCATCCTGGATGTTTTCATCTTTTGCTTTCCCTATCCCAGCTCTAGACTAAGCCACCAGTCTCTGTGACCCCTACTCTTGTTTCACAAATACTTAGTTTTTATCATGGTCAAGGAAATTTATTAAAAAATAAATCAAATAACCATACTCCCATGATTCAAACTCTTAAGAACCTTCCGATACAATCCAAATTTCTTACCACAAGACTACTCATACCCTTCAATCCTGCAGTCTCTGTTCATCCTCAGCTAGCTTCGCGTATCCTTGGTCATTTCTTTTCAGTCTTCTTCCTTCCCTGAAACATGCCCCAGTGCTGCAGGTGACACTTTGCATCTTGATACTTTATGTGCCTACCTCTCAAAGTCATTCCCAGCTGTCACAGAGCTGTTCTTTGTCATCCTCCATCTCAATCATCTCCTTCTTAGACATTTTGCGAGACATCGTTTTCAAAATTAGTCTTTCTCCAGTCATGCACTGCTACTCTCAATTAGGCCCTCCTGCTTTATTTCCTTTATCGCCCTTGTCACAAACTGTAATGATCTGGTTTTGCTCTTTGATCACTCATTTGTTAACAGTCTGCTCTCATTTGAATGTAAGCTACAGGAGAGCAAGGAACTTGCTTTTCTCATCGTTTCTACTCTGTCTTCGGTGCCCAGGTCCTGGTGTGAATGGGCCCCCTAGAGCTTTGCAGCCTCAGTACATTGGATTACTCTGGTATGATTTTTTGCATGTGCTTTTGGATTGGCGTATCAATGAAATCTTTTCTTTCCATCTGACCAGGATAATGACCTTGGCATTGTATAGAGGAAAGTTCTGCATTATTCCTATGGATACTATTTTAAGATCTGAAGTCTCTAAGAGATAAGGCAGATTTGAAAAGAATGACTAATTCCTATGAAGTTATTAGATCTATAAAATTAGAGCCAAAGAAACAAAATTCAGTTGAGTGATGTGGCTCCATAGGTGTAAGGTTATAAAGTTACTATGTGAAAAAAACATGGTAGAATGAGGTAAGTCTCTGACTCAAGCATAGGAAATGGGTTGTATTACCACCCTCCTTCTTTAATTTAAAAACTCTAAGATGGAGTACCTAAAAACAGAAGTAAACTGACAGTTGGGATTGTGAGGAAAACAAAATCACCTGGTTATTTGTAAGTCCAGGCCTCAGATTCCTGGCCTATATTTCTTATGTGACCTTCAGCTTCTGAGAAGATGAATAGAATGTTGTAATTGTTTCCTTAACTCCCTTAACTACGGGAAAATTAGAATTAAACATACAAAATTTTGATAGAGTCATACCTATAGGATTACTATTTTTTTGCTAAGAAGGAATTTTTTCAAATTTAGTATGTTTGCTGGTTGTGCTATTATTTGGCTTTTCAAGTGAAAAAAAAAAATTAACCCATGATTCCGATTTAAAATATGTCATAGAGCAATTACTTTAGGCTTGTAATTTACTAAGATTATATATTGTATTGTGAAAAAAATAATTTAAAAATCACTATATTTATAGTTTAATTCTGCTACTTTTAAAAAAGCATTAGGGGAAATTTTTTAAGTTCGCCAAGTACTTAAGCAGGAAATGAAATATATTAAATTTATGAATGCAATTTAAAACATTGGTGATGCTAAGTTTCTCAATGAGGCTGTTGTTAAATTTGCTAAGGATATACATAGAACTAATAATTTTGTATGTTGGATCTAAAGCTTGTTGTTTTAAAACCTTGGGAGCTCTAGGGAGAAATCTAAAACTGGTTCCTGAACACAGAGGGCAAAGAGAGACTGAAGAGGTAAACCATTCCAGATTGTTAAGCGGTGGTTTTTATGAGTAAGGAACTTACTTGCAAAGCTTGTCTTCAGGGGCCACAAGATAGGTAGATCTCCACCCCACTGGTCAGAATCTTGAGATTTTATATAGAGGCCTTAACTGGATTCGGTCATGTAATACTTTCTAAAGGGTTTCAAAAGCACATTTTTCTCTCCTCTGTGCTCTTGAAAAGGCTCTCGCTGGGGGAACAGTGGGTGGGATGAACTCTCCAAGGTGAGGGGAGGAGCCTCTGGTCGCCTAGGCCCTCCATGGTCACATCTTCCCCTCCTCTAGCCAAGTTTAAGGACAAAACTAAGGTTTTGAATATTAAACACCCACAAAATAATATTCCTGAACCCTAAAAATTACCTTTGAGACCTCAAGTTTAATGAAGGAAACAGGAAAAAATTCCACTAATCAGTTTTTTTTTTTATTAAAAAACCTAGCTGCAGAAAATGTCACATTTTCTGACATAAGCTGCTCTTCTACGGTGAAAGAATGACAATAATAAAAGTGACATTTATCTTCCTTCAAGTTGTATCAAATGAGCAGATGCTTAAGCAATTTATTTGCTGGATCGACATTGTGTTTATATTTATTTTTGTAAGCATGGGACAGAGTCATTATACTCTGACAGTGATATAAAATTGTGATTAATTTGGAATTTCAGAAACTGTTCTTAACCCCAAGATATTGTTGGAGAAAATTTGGGAAGTATTTTCTATTTTACTGGTCAGGTGAAGTGACCAAGATGTGTGTGTGTGTGTGTGTGTGTGTGTGTGTGTGTGTGTGTGTGTGTGTGTGTGTATTCCAGTCTTTTGAGAAACCCTACTAGTTTTTTTTTTTTTTTAAAGGAGGTTGGAATCAATTTAGAGTTGAACACTGGCCTGTGTTGTATCAAGGCAAAGAGTAATTGGTAACTTCAGGGTCTTACTGGTTAGGTCCCGACCTGCTGAAGAGCATCACTTGTATTCCTGATGCTTTTTCTAGAACTGCATGAAGAGAATGATGAGCTTCTCAGACCACAGTTACTCCAATTAAATCATGAATAATGAGTAAAAGGGGTTTTTATTAAAGCAATGATAAAACTCAAAGCCCAGGTCTTTTGTGTTGGAGTCGCCATGACCCTTAACAAGTACTACATTGAGAGGACACATGTACAGGTCAGCTGGTCTCAATTTTCTGGCTTTAGCACTGCAGGGTCATCATGCAGCCAGTGTTCAGATCAACCTAGAGAGTGGGACTGTTGAGTAGTTATGCAGTGCTTGCCTGGCCCATGGCCCCTACACATGTGATTTCTCCAGAAGACCATGGGAGCCATGTCTTGTCTTTGCTCTGGCTTCTGGTTTACATAAAATACAACTCTATTTCCAGATAGGGTGAGATCATCACATAAGACTGGGAGACATGTAGAATGACAGAGGTGACATAAAACACATGACTTTAAGGAATTTGGACAATGTGGGTTACTTGAAAATGTTACAGTAGGTGAAACTAGAGTTCTTTTCACTAAAACTTGGGAAAATGTAAAGGTCAGTAAACCAATGTAAGTGCATAGATTGTATTACAACATCACTTGGACTCAAGTCCTAGTCCAGCCACTTATTAGCTATTTGAACTTTAAAATAAAATAAATGCTGTTTTAACTTGTAAGAGACTATTTTTAAAAAGTATGAGTTGTGGGGAAGGGTTACTAACTGAGGGCTCACTCAGGGTAAGTCAGTATTGCTGTAGATTTTGTAAAACACTGAAAACATGCTGAAGAGAAACAGACAACTCAGTTACCTACCAGTATCTTTTATCTCTTTAAAATGAATTTGCTAACGTGATTCTTGATTTGTGTATCAATTTGGTTTAAAATTTATCCTTTTGAGAAGGATTATTCTGATTATGAGGAAAATAATATGTATATGTGTATATATATTTATTTATATAATTGTGTATATGTTATATATAACTTTGTATTACATTTATAATTTTTGGTGATTTGAAGAATTTATTGTCTAATATTTATACACTTTAATGTAGAATTTCTTTTTATGTGAAAAAATAGAGTAGGAAACTATGTGCTTTAACTTTGGGCTAACAACCATATTTAGCCTTCCTCTTTGTCCACATAAGTGATTCTCCTGAGCAGCAGAAACAGCAGTAAGAAACTTATCAGAAATGCAAAATCTTTGGTCTCATCCAGAGTTATTGCATCAGAAATGTTTTGTTGGAGCTAGGCTATCTGTTTTTGAACAAATTCTCTGGGTGATTCTGATACTTGCTATTATACTGTAAGTAATACCTGTTATTTGACTCAAAGCTCTTTCCATTAATTTAATTCTAAATATTTTATTTATTATTACTTTCAGATAAACCTTGTGGAGGCAGATAGATAAATCCCAGTTTAATATAATTCTTCTATTATCCAAATAAGGAACAAAATATAAAGACAATATAAATCTGGCCCTAACATCCTCAGTTAAGGAACATCCTCGTGTGCTGACTTTTATCTACTAAGAACAATCATCCTCTATAGCAGTAATTCCAAAATGAGGTACATGTAAGACAATCCATTGGAGTGTGGTACAAAAATACTGAAACTTCTACTTATATGTTTATTTTTCTCTTATATTTTAGTGTGCATACTATAATGTCCAAATGCATATCTGTATGTACATATGGATATGTATATATATAGACACACACATAAATATATGTCATATATCTAATGTTTAAATAACTACCTCTACTTAGATTGGAGAGCTTGGAATTTTTTTAAACCAGGATTTGGGTTCAAAAAAGTTTGGACATCATTGTCCTGAAGGATATTTGCAATTATTACTCATATCTTGAGTATCACAATGATTAATGATCAAAAAAAGGAAATCAAATTACAGTAAAATAATTCAGCTCATTATTTTTTGATTGCAGTTATATTCCAGTAAGAGCTCTATGCACTTATGTTATAGACATTCTTACTTTTCAAATGTTCAATTGTTATCACAATTAGAAATGAATAGCTTATCATATTAGTCTAATTGAGCAATTACACTGGTCAACATTGAGATTGCTACTGATTTAAAAAGGCCCTAATCTGTAGTATCTCGGTGTGCTGAACATGAATATAACCCTGAAATTTTTTTATTAGCTCTCATTTTGCAGATATTTCATAGAATTCATTGTATATGTTCCACCATGTAAATTTATCCAGTAGGACTGCAACAACATCCTAAATCAGCCTAGAATGATGTAATATTGCATCACATTGCATAATACCATCATCCACACATCATCCAGAGTTGATTGCATCATTTCCGATGCAATGCAATACTACTGCCATGCAGCTACTGAAGTAAGCTGACATCAGCAGTGCACTATAGAAAGCCCTGTTGGAAAAGTTGAGCATTGAAAATATTTCAGACTTTGTGTGAGACAGTTTAAGCTACTGTTCCATAGAACTGTTATTATTTTCTCCATTTAGGCACAATGCAGAACAGTCATGCCTCGAAAGTGCATTAATAGTGTGGACAATTTCTACTCTATTTGTGGTGAAGTGGCATTTGCCAACCAGAAGAAAAGTATCACTTCTCAAGTGAAGAAGGCTTATCATCTTTACTTGGGTTGCAAGGTTGGTGACCAAGACAAGCCTTGGGCCCCACATTAAATGCTGTGCTACTTGTACAACATAGCTTTCACAGTGGTGAAATGGCAAAAGCCTATCAATGCTGTTTGCAGTCCCCATGGTATGCAGAGAGCCAAGCAACCATAGAAAAGACTGTTCATTCTGCTTGGTTCTTCCTCTTTCCAGTGGAATAACGAAGCAAAAGAAGTCGAGAATCGTCTACCCAAACATTCCATCTGCATTGAGATGACCGGTTCAACAACTTGCTGCAGGGTAGTGAGAAACAAGCATGGAATGCTTTTGCATAGTGTCTACAAGCTTTCTTGGGAATGTTAGGGCAGAAAACTACAAGGAACTAGTAGAAGACATACTAATGCAGTATCAGAAACTTGGCTGTAATATGTCACTAAAGATCCACTTCCTTCATTCCCATCTGGATTTCTTCCATGAATACTGTGGTATGGTTAGTGATGAACATGGCGGACGTTTTCATCAAGATATTGCATCAATGGAACAAAGATACCAGGGAAAGTGGTCCACTACTATGCTGGCTGACTACTACTGGACACTCCCCAGAGATGCTCCTCAACAGCTGTACAAGAGACAAGTGAAGAAATCTAAGAAGTAGTCCATGACTTGATTTTTTTACGGGTATTAACCATAGGCCTATTACTATTGGCATGCACTTAGTGATGTAAACATCCATTTATGCAGATTACAAAAATAACTAGGGCCAAAATTAGAATTTAACTGTCATATTCTTGTTGAGTACATACAAATTGATAAGAAATGACTAATTTTATTTCAGTAACATGACTTTTGTAAAAATGTGTTGACCAGTTATCAATGTTTGGCATCTCCCTCAACTGAATAACTGACCTATATTTAGCTAAATTTTATTGACTAAAGAAGTTCAACAAGATATGAGTAGAAAATTCCATATGTACTTTGCTAACATTAAAGAGTAACATATTAAAAATAAGAGGAGATTTGGCATATTGATGATAAATCAGTATTCAGTGTGTTTTGCAGTATTCTGAGAATGTTATGCAAAGCTGACACTTCTATTATTTCTTCCAGTTAAATGACTTCTAATTATTTTTTTTATTATTACTTTCAGATGAGGATTGAGGAAAGAGATATGTGAATACTAAATGAATAGTCTTTTTGCTGGCATCCAAATAAGTAACAAAATATAAATGTGAAATAATAGATTTGAAGGTGTGGTGTACCTTTGATGTATTTGTCCTTTTCTTTCCACCCACCTGTTAGAATTTATAGCTCACTGTTTACTGTAGTGTGAAGACTCTCCTTTGACTCTCAGAACATTATTGTGGATAAAATAGAATTACATGGAATGATCACTTCACATGTAAAAGGATTTAGGACTTGTTGAATTACTTAAAAGATCATTGGACAGAAATTGGCCTTGATAAATTATTTTCTGATATAAAATCCAGAGAGAATACAAAACATTGCTGAGAGAAACTAAAGAAGACATCATTCTTTTTAGAATTTTTTAATTGAAATAACATTAATTTGTAACATTATATAGGTTTCAGGCATAATAGCAATACAGATCATCAGTGAAACTACGCTATGTTCACCACTAAATGTTTTCACATATACACTGTTTTCATAAATATTCAGTATTATTTATTTCCCCCAATTTAAAAATTCTGAGAAAGGATTCTATGAAGTTCGAAAAAGACTGATTGTTCTTAGCCATAATAACAAGTGGCAACCAGAACTGTTTTAACTCTGTTTAATGGATCTATAGAAACTCACCTCAGTGAATAAGTTAATTGATCATGGTGAACCTTGGCTTCTGAATATTAGTAATCACGTTTCAGTTTAACTCAGTAAGCACACTTAGATGTTAGCCAACCTCAACTGAGTAATCATGTGGTCAATGATTATGTCATTCCACTTATGCCTCCTACAGTCTACCAGTCTATAAACATCACACTGTTCAAAAATGTTATATAAGAACAACACTGTCCTTCTCAGAGAGACTAACAAGCATAGTTGTACCTGTTTGCTAGGTTGCTATACAAAGGGCCACAGATTGGGTTGCTAACAGAAATTTATTTACTCAAAATTCTGGAGGTGAAATCAAGGTCTTGGCAGCATTTATTTCCTCTGATGTCCCTCTCCTGTGTAGTCATGTGCCACTTAACAACATTTTAGCCAATGATGGAACACATGCATCATAATGGTCACACTAGAATACATCATGTAGCCTAGTTAAGTAGTATCCTGTACCACCTAGGTTTGTGTTATTACAATCTATGACATTTGTCCGTCAGCAGTTTCACCTATGGACTAATTTCTAAGAACTTATTACCATCTTTAAGCAACACAGATTGGCATGAATGAGGACTATGTCCTCAGGTGATTGTTTCTTCATCTGTATTGTTTATGCCCTGATCTCCTCTTCCTATAAAGGTACTAGTCATATTATAGCTCACCTTAAAGATTCCATCTTAATTACATTACCTCTTTTAAGACCCTATCTATAAATATAGTCACATTTTGAGGTATTGTGGTTAGGGTTTCAGCCTGTGAATTTTGGAGGCACAGTCAACCCATAACTATAAATAAATTCATAACTTATTTTAAGCAAAGATACCAAGGTGCTGAATGTGGAAAAGTGTGGAAAAGGGTGGAAAAAGTAGACTATTCAGGAAAATATAAATATATATAAATTTTATTTTCCTGCATATATATATATATTTGTATATATTTGGGAAAATAAAATTTCCTAACTGACACCATAGATAAAAATTAATTTGAAATTTCTGATAGACCCATACATAAAAGTTGCAATGACAGACTTGCTGAAGAAAACATGAGAGGAAATCTTCACAATTTCATAGCAAAGATTTCTTAGAAAACAAGTAACAGTAGATGCTATTGGGCAATAAGTTCAAAAATAGCACAGAAAAGATGCTAGACATAAACATGCACAGACAGCACACAGTTTTCTCATTTATACAGTAAAATGTATTTCTTTTTGTTAATCACAGTAAAAACTATTTGGATTTACTATGCCTTAGGGGAATATAATAATTCAAATCCTATTCAGTTTTCACCATTTATTGGGATGAAACTACATAATCTTAGTCATATTTACTATGGACACTAATCTTTCAGGAGTAGAATCCATATTGGTGGTCAATAATTCATTTTTTTTTAACCTAACGATATCTATTGAGTGCAAGTGTAAAAAATGCAGAAAAAATACACTCTGCTTATGAAAATTTGAACTGATGAAGCAGTTTTGGAGGGCAGTTTGGAAATAAGTATTTAAAAAGTTTGGGAAGTTTTAATTGACATACATTCATATTCATTGTTTCTTTCCCCAGCTCCTTGTAACCTGCTGGTGAGGGCATCAAAGGACCTCTTCATTTCTATTACAGTGTTATTTCCTTTATATTCTTTCTTAGAGTTTTAATCTCTCCCATCTGTTACTGTATGTTCTTTACTTTTTCCATTAGGGCTTTTAGAGTATATTCATGATTATAATCATGGTTATTTTAAATTTCTGTTCTAATAATTACAAAATATCTGCCATATCCAAAGCTGGTTTCGTTGCTTCTTTGTTTCCTCAGACAGTGCTTTTTCTTGTCTCTTAACTTGACTTCAGAATTTTTTTGTTGAAAGTTAAGCATTGTGGGGCCTCTCTGGTGATCTAGGGGTTAAGTCTCAGCACTATCATCTCTATGACCTGAGTTCAATCCCCAGGCAGGGAGCTAATCCACATATTACACAGCGGACCTCTCCTGTCACACCAGCAGCTCCCTTCAGCAGAATATTTCAGTAAATCTACCTGTTCTGCTCCCCACTCTGACTCTGGTGAATCCTCTTATCCCCCACACCTCTGGCCTATGCCCCTGTTCTTCTATGCAAAAATAAATAAAATTAAAAAAAAAAAAGATCCTTAATTTTAAAAAAGGAAGTTACACACTGAATAACAGTGACTGAAGTAAATAGTTCTTTAGTGGGAGAATTTATATTAATCTGACTACAAGTTTAGCTATCTTTACTATCTGTTGTAACTATAGATACCTGAAACTTCAATTTTCTTTTTTCCTTCCTTGCTGTCTTAATTTCCCTTGAAATGCCTTCTTAAATAGAGCTCTAGCTCTTTAGTTCCTTTAGCTGTTATTTCATAGAAGCCTGTTGCTATCATGGTAAGATGTAGGGGAGGAGATGCATTCTATAGTCCTATTATTAGGTCTTAGTGTTTTAGTGAGTCTGGATCACACGCTCTCTATAGACTGTTCCCATTCACTGACTAAAGAGCAAGGATAAAGCAGGGCCATTCCTGGTGAAAGAGGATTGCTTTGGAAGGTGATTTTGCAGTGAGGACTTCCACTGGCTTTGTCTAACTTTGTTGGATCTGCACCACTATTTAAGATTTCTCTCCCCAGGGCCTCTCTGGTGGCGCAGCGGTTAAGCGCTGTGCTGTGGAGCTGTTGCAGCGGTGACGCAAGTTTGACGCCTGGCCAGGGAGAATCCCACATGGCGTGGCAGACCTCTCCTTCCTTGCCCGCTGCTCCCCTCAGCAGCGTATTTCTGATCTGCCTGTTCTTCTACTCGCTCTGTCTCTGGTGAACCCTCTCGCCGCCCCATGCCTCTGGCCTGCACCCCAGCTTGTATGTATAAATAAAAAATACAATCTTTAAAAAAAAAAAAAAAGATTTCTCTCCCCAACCACACTTCCTTCCCTCTCTTGCAAGGACCAGATGAGCATGCGGCCTGCACTCTCCTGACTTCCCTCAGGTCCTTCTCAGCTCCCCTAACAGATATTTTTTACCATAAATTTCTTGCATATTTAACCCTATTTTGGCATTTACTTAGAGGACTTGGGTTCACACATCTATTTATATTAAAATAAAAGGTTGAATTCTAGAATAATAATAGATTTTTAAGATGAAATATAAAAATTCAAAACCAGTTTGTGTTTTTGGTTACACGTTTCACGCCTTAATTACAGGTCCCTGGAGCTAAAGATTCATTTTCTTTGCTCAAGGTATGGAAAAAATTTTAACACACTGTGCTGATCTAATCCTTAGGTTCCCACCAGATGCTCATGAAGTAATTCAACACTTCTTCTAACTGATTCACTTTTAAAAATAGCTTCTACAAAATATGTAATATCTTAGTTTCCTCTTTCCTGCTTATTACTGTTGCCTCCTTGTAACTTGTACAAACCTACTGATGGACTCAATAAGGCTTAAGTGGAAATAATGTTAAACAACAGTCTATGGGATTCTGACTACAGTTCTTGTTATCAATAAACAAGCAATCATTTAGTATGCCCTCTACTGGGAATCATTTGATCCATTTAGAAGATTAGATTAACTTAATTGAAGAGACTATTATATCCTGCTAATGAGAAGTTTCAAATACAGGGCTACCCCTGTTTAACTTCTCTAATATAGAAATATAATTTTTCCTACAGTTTAATAAATAAAAGATGCCAAGTTTATGTAACTCACCAACTGTAGCTAATTTAAGTCTCTAAGGAATCACCTCTCCTTCCAGAATTACGAAGCATTGTGTCTGCCTCTTGATCTCTTAACTGGTCTGTCATTAGCTGTGGTTCTGGAGGTGTCTCCTCTCTTTTTGTGATATACATGTAAGGGTAATTAGTAACGAAGTACAAAAATGAGAAAATAATGTCTGCACTTTTTGCTAGTTCTTTATAAACAAAACAGAATAAAAATGGATGATCTATTTAGGGGATTAGATATTTTAGTTTTCTACATATCTTTACTGGACATTAACTAGGTGGTAGATAATTAAATGATCAAATAGATAACTGCAGCCTGAAGCAGGCCCACTGTCCACCGCAAACAGATGTTTAGCTTTCACAGTAGGGAAAGAAAGCTTTCATCTGCTGCATCAGTTGAGCAGAATCCAGGCTCGGTTCTGCCTCTCTCCCATTAAGAAGCTTGGAGGGGCTTTAAGGTGAATGGGAGAAGAGAGAGAGGCCAGGCTGGTGTAGGGAGAGGGGAAGGCTTGGAATTTCCATTGTGTAGATCTGTCTGTTGTTCATGTCTTTTCATGGGTCATGTGTGTTTTCATGGGTGCTTTGCATGTGCTCTCAGGGGGTTTGCAGGATTTGTCATCTTAAGGTTATCCTCTGTGCCTTCTGGAGTTTGCCATGTATCCTTGAGCAAGGCAGCTGGATAAGTTCCCTGCTTCTAGCAGTTCCTGCTGGTCAGACTCAGCTGACCTTGTAAAAAGAAGCTAGCAAAAGTTTCTGGAAAAGGAGGTGGGAGGTAGAGAGGGAAGAGATGACAAAGAGCATTTTTGATCATTCTTTGTATTTCAGAATTTTGCAAAAACAGTTTCTGAACATAGTTTCAAGTTGATTCCTTAATGTGATTTAATTTAATAAGAATTGGATATGATGGCCTTTGGATATATGGAATATATATATATATATACACACACACTCACATATACACACTTACATATATACATATATATATGCACACATGCACACATACTTTCATTAATTACATTTTTTGCAAAAGCTGCCAGCTTAGTATCTGTAATTATGGCATGCATTAAAATCAGTCAAGCTATTAAGTACATTCTCAGATGTGTAGCTACTGCTCTAATATATCACTCAATCATTTTCCATTATACCATGCAACATTAGTTACCATTATTGCAGTGTGCTGCCTTGATAAACACTTAATGCTAAAGGAGAAAATGTTGGGAATATCGCCTAATGTTTTTTTATCTCTGCATCTACATTATGTTTCTCATGTGGTTCTCCTTGCTTCAATTCATCTGGTTTCATTTGTTAAATCTGCACAAATTCTTAACATAAAAGTATCCCCAAATGTGTATTTTGTAATTGGTTGTAATTCTGAGCAGAGGTTCCAGTGACATCTAAGCGCAAACTGAGGGGCCAATGGGATATTGCCAACCCTGGGGAATTTAGGGAGGGAATAGCAGAACTAATTTATGCAAGTCTGGGAGCTGATTATTTTATGCACAGCTACGTATAAATTAGAAATTTCCTTAACTGTTATCTTCCTTTATTTCTCTCCGTTTAATCCTTACATCACAACTGTTAGACAACTAGTGCTTTAGTTTATGCTAGTTTAAATAAACTTATTTAAGGATACTTGCTTTTTTAAAAATAGCTATTTTCACTTCAAGGAGAGTATCACATTAATATTTTTAGATTTTAACCTGAACACCTCTGCAAAAGATCCCACAAGTTTTAGCTATTGAACACTTATGGCCTGGCAAATAGAATGTATAATATTAAAATGTGGGTGAGTGTTTGCTAACTTAAGATGAGCCAAATTATGCCTGAGAGTTCAAAAAACACAAAACATACAGACACATGTGTCTGTTATACAAAAGGAATTCCAAATACAAGCTAAGCAATATGAAAATCCAGTCAACATTTGGAGTGTTTGGTAAGAAGCCAAAGATGGCTCCCGAGTCTTAGCCCTGCGCTGAAGCCTCGGCTCCCTGCAGCTCTGTGCGTGCATGAGCTTGTAGCGCGTGACTAAGGGCAATCTGGGACCCTCAAAACTTGCACTCTAAAAAGGCCCAGCCATCCATGCACATGAAGACAAACCATACTTTTACTGTAAAATAACTTTAATACAATTAGTGTGCATAGAAAGAGAAGAAAGGATAATAGCTTCCCAATTGTTCCCTGTACCATACAGATACAGGGCAGTTGTGGAGCAGGCTACATGATGCAGGATGCTGCCCAAGGAGCAAGATCCTGGCCTTTTTATTGATAGAATAATCACAGCATCAGTTGTAGGGGGAAGGAAGATAAAAAGAAAAAGGGAAGGGTGAAAATAGAAGAAAATGTATCCTATTATCTATAGCATCAGGGCATGTGGGTCTGCCCTCCATGCACTTCTCTGCTTGATGACTTGGTATTGTAATTGAGATCAAGACTTAGATTCCCCAGCCAAGGTTTCAATCTTATCAACAAGGCGTTTCACTGATCAACTTCTGGGGTCCTTTGTCATACATCTGTCCTCAACATCTGTCCTCAGCCCCCTGGGCTTTCTACCATACCTCCTGATGTATGAGTCAGGAGTAAGTTTATGCATCTATCATCAGTCTCCCCCCCTACACTACCCCCCAACCTCCGCATTCCCAGTCATACCTCCTGATATATGCCCTTCCCAAAGTGATCTAGCTTCCTGCTTTAGAAGATGAAAGGCACCTTGTAGGGTTGGGCTCCTATAATTGATTGACAGGGCAGTTCTGACCTTGGGTAGGAATGCAAAACTGCAGGTAACAAAATGGTGGCCAGACAGGCCCCTTAGGTTTAGCAGACCCACACCCAGTAAAATACCCAGTCTCCTGATGGGTCAATTCCCAGCCCAACAGGGTCAGCCCAAAGTGGAGCTACTGAGGCCTGAAAGCTTGCCACAAGTCTAAGTCATCTTTTGGTGGGGAACCATAAGAAAGAAATTCTGAAGCAGGTTCCAGAAAGCTGGAACAAAAGGAGCAATATCAAAGTACAAACCAAAGTAATAGCTGTCATTGTTAGCCTCCCCACATGTCTCTTTCCAGTGTTGCTACTTCTCAACTCCATGTATCTCTTCCATGTCTCCCAAGTCCCTGGTGCAAATCCAACGCTGAGAGGCGGACGTGCTTGCCTTCACATGTCTGCTCCATGTGTCTCTGTGTCTCCGCCAAGTCTCCTAAAGCTTCACCTGGCCACTCAGCCCTCAGTGGGTGGAACCTCCCCTTTTTATGGTGATGTTTCTCTTATAATCCTGCTTTCCCACCCCAAGACTGTGGGCTGCTTTCCTCTCAGACTGTGGTCTCTTAACTAATATTTTCAGTTTCTTTCATTCCAATTCATTTTCTATACTATGATCAAAATTATCTTTCTAGTGTACAAATTTGATCACACAACCAGGTTTAAAAGTTCTTAGTGCATCATCACTGAAATGTAAAGTCTTTAATTTGGTCCCTTCACAACTTGTTCCCTTCCTCCTGCCCAGATCCATGTTCAGTCACTCCTTTTTTTTGAAGGTTTTCTTCTATCTGTAGGATTGTCCTGGCTCCTGATGAAGCAACCCAGGACTCCACACATCTGTATGTCTCTCTATTTATGCTTTCTCATTCTCATCCCTTTCTGGAACAACTGACTCATTCTTAAAGACTCATTAAACAATACCAGTTCTCTGAAGTCCTTTTCTAATATTCCACCAGGATTAAGTTTTCCCTTATCCTGTAAGCAATTCAGTAACTCTCCATTATTTTTCAACAAGCACTTTTATAGTACCTAAAGTGTCAAACACTGGTTTAAGCACTTGATAAATATTGACTCTTATATTCAGATAGATATTAACTTATAATGGTACTATGTAGTAAGTACAAACTACCCATATCTTCAGGATAAAAATATGAGGCAAGATTGGTTAAATTACTTGCTCAAAATCACACAGGTAGTAAGTGCTAGAGCTAGGATTCAAACCCAGATAATTAGGACCTGAGTCTCTTCAGAGTCGAAGTTTTTAATCATTATGCTAAAATTACTCATATACTAAAATACATTGCACTACAGATATATTTCAGGGCTTGCTATATTATAGTATTTTTATTTTTACTTATCTGTGCCAAACTCCTTAAGGATAGGAACAAATTCCATTTTGTTTCTTCAATTCCCGGCTTAGCATCTAGCATGAAATGGGTGTTCAATATATGCTTGTTGAATTGGGTTGAATTAAGATTAAAGCTATTTTGTTTTTCTTTCCTTTGCGGACAAATGGACCTGCATGGGAGTAGTTTGCCTTGAGGTTTGTTTATATTCAGTGGGAAGAAAGGTAAGAAGATAAAAGCAAGTGGATTTAGTAAAAAAAGAAAGGCAATACTAGCAAATGCTCAGAAAACACCATTAAATATTATTACAGAAGTTCTTTTCAGATGTGGGTGTTTATTTTAGCCACATAGTGAGGGAGACAGAAGGTTACACAATAATAGGACAAATAGCAGGTCCTGCTTCAATAGTGCACATGAACTGACCAAATGTCAGTGCAGCCACATACACAGTCATACAAGTCATCAGAATAAATGTGTACACTGGACATTACTAAATGAAGTTTACCTGTTTTCTTTGGAAGGGAAATGCTGCTTCAAATAAAAATCCTGATGGCTTAAATAAGCAAAGTTGGATTAATTAAATCTTCAGAGGGAAAAGAATGCCCAAATCCCTTCATGGGGAAAAATCAAAAAGGGTCAAAGAGAAAAAATCACTTAGGCTTTATCATTATAGATTATGAATAGTCTTCTGGAAGCATTTGATATATACACTAATGAGATCTAATGTGACTATGGGATTAAAAACCTATTGTCATAGCACTCAATAATATATATGATACTACTGAAATGTAAATCTGTTTTAAAATTGACATTGGACTTGAATGAATGCTAATTGTATAAAATGGTGGGAGGTATAGTGAAGAAATGATATATATTGCCTTTCCTTTCATGTACTATAGATTTCAGGTAAACAAACACATCACATTATAAATGGTTTACTTCTATCAATCAGTACAAATTTAATATCCGAAAGTGCTAGAATTAAGTATCCAACAAAGTCATAGACTCAAAATTATAACTATTGAGGTGAAAACCACATTAGAGTATGTTGACTTCCAACTTGCACTCAGTATGAACGTTTTATTGCTGCTGCAGCCTTCTAGAACGAGCTCCTCTTTCCTACTAAACACATCCACATCAGGAGAGCTAATACTTCACTGTACAGTCCATTTTTGCCCAGCTCCAGTTGTTACAATGACTATTGAGAAAAACAATACTGATTGAGGTCTTACCTGAAGTTCAGTGCTAAAAATACCTGTATATTAAATGAAATGAAAGTTTGCAATAAAATACAGGTTTCCTACTAAGAAGGTTTATTCATGTAATCTATAATTTATAGAGACAAAACTGTACATATATTACCAATAATCTTTATATAAAAATTGTTCAGATAAATTCACATTTTTAAACCTTTGGCTAGTCTTAATTGAAACTCTGTTAACTAAATATGGTTAATTAACATGTTTCAGAATAGACTGTCTTTAAAGGTATTTTTAAATTCAACTGTATTATCAATCCACATAGTCTTTGTCTCCTTTTGTTTGAAAATACCAAACTTTGTAGTATTTAAACTAGTTGGGTGGAGACATTCTAAACTCACAAAATGCTGGGAACCACCACTTTTCTCTTTCTGAATATGTTGATTAAGTTCTGAATAACTGGCTGTCCTAAATATCCAGAGGGAAGTGTCCCTTTTGTTATCTGGCAGATTTCACTATTTAGTAAACAGCACCTTTAGATTGTTGACAGCATTTAAACACTGTACCTTTAACAGCTAAATAACATTGTCTTTTACTTTTTTTGTATCCTTACTACAAACTTTAACAAACATTTATTTGACATCTGTTTATGCCAGATAGATCTTTCAATTGCTCAGATACTAGCAGTGTGTGAGTGTTGGAAGCAAAGAAAAGCCATGCTGCATAATAGTCTCTACATTAAACATTTACAATGAATAAAACTAGTTGCTAGATATTATAAATGCATTTTCTATTGTGAAATACATCTGTTGCTAGCATGTATTAAATGCTTACTACTATATGGCAGTCATTATGCTATACTAAGTGTGGTATAGGTGTTCACATATTTCTCACAATAATCTCAGAGTAGACGCTACTACTAGTACTTTTTCCATTGTACAGATGAGGGAAGCATACATAGCTGGGGGAGGCTCATGACATTCCCAAAGTTACGCAGTAACCTTGGTAGTACCAGGTGTCCAGACTGCAGTATAAAGTGAATGTTATGAAAACAACCACCCACCACCCTGATTATTGCTTTAATTGTACACTTACTATCTGAAAGAGAATCATTAACTCTTTTGAATTAAAACCCAGTAGCAAGAGAAGGTATGAAACCCATCTCCTAGGAAAGATGAGAGAAGCAAACCAGAGAATTTAGAACCAAAATCAGGCTTGCTGCTAAAGACAATAAAGTTTTCTACTGAGATTTTAGTGCAAAGTGAAAGAAAATATTTAAAGAAGAAATTATGTGTGTAATATCTCTTTGAAAAATAAAGTCAGTGTGTAAATTCTATATTTAGGAGAAAAAGTAAATGTTTTTGTGACATATGGAAAGACTGGTTCAAGTCCAACCCCATTATTTAAAAAATAAAGGACAAAAAGGAGGGGCTCAGCGTTTCTGTCACGACAGCTTCTTCTAAGAAGATTTGTGCGAACCTTCAACTCACAAATTGTAGCAGCATCAGTGCCCCCCCCCCCCGCCCACCCGGCTTTCTCTCCTCAGAGAATAATATAGGAATACAATGATTGAAGGAATCGGGGTTTAGTTGAGGAAATTTCTGTCAATTGAAGAGATCTGTTTCTTGTGTAACTTTCTATTAGGTCTTTATTGCCACAGAGCGTAAACACTGCCTCATCTAATTTTTACAATAAATTTATGGTTGAGTAAACCAAGGTTATCATTTTAAAATGACCTAATAAATTGTAAAATCGAGTTTAAACCCAGGAGGGTTTCTTGTGCATCTGCAGCGACACACATAGTCTTCTAAAAACTTTCATTTCTTTACTCAGTGACTCCCTCATTCTACTTCCATTGGTAGTCTCTCTTTTTTAAAGACTCCTTTTTAACATTTCAGTGTTGTTGCATTATCATTTGTACTTCAGAAGTATAGGACTCCCCCGCTCCAGGTGACACCCTCAACTATCTAGGTAGGGTTTAGTTCAAGATTTATTATGGGATAACAGGACTCTCCTGAGGTACTACTGCACTATTTAGCCATCCACAGAAAATGAATGATGAATATGCATTTGCCAACACTAAAAGGCATTCTAACTCTATGTGACAGATCATCATCTGAAAGAAATGCCCACACCACCTAAAAATGTGCTAATGTTCTATAAATGTGATCTACCTTTAGCTGTCAAATAGAACTAGGTGAGGAAAGTATGGGGAACTGTCAAAAACTGTGGACTGACAGTGTTAGTGCAGATTGTAGAATAAAATGATGAATTCTCGCCAGACACTCTGTCTCACTCTGAGAGCATGGGTTGGTAGCATGTTATCACCAAAGCTGCAATCTGCTTCGGTCATAGTACAAAGTCTTTGGCAGACCTTAGAGTGCTTGAATCATCTTTCTAGACATGATCAAGAACATCAAATTTGTAGTTTTAGAAATAGATTAAGAAATGTTTAGAATAAAGGGGCCGTTAGGTATATGTCAAACACTATTCGTAGTTACGTTATAAACTTAACAATAAATAATTGGATAGGAGATGTCATATTACACCAAAGGAATGACTGATGAGTCCTGAACAGATTCATCTGGCTGACTTCATATGGGGATGTTCTGAGAAGTGACAGAAGACCATCATCTTTTAGAAGATTGAAACTGTGGACCAACTACATGAACTACATAGACATTGGTTCTTTGCGAAACCTTGAGCCCTGTTTACTGCAGAGCTGTAGGCTTTTTGTTTGATAAGCATGGTCTTTAATATTGGCAGGGATACCAAACAGATCAATCAAGGGAGAGCTGTGGTGATGAAAATCTTAGGTAGAAAGATAGTCTAAGCAGGTGTTTATTTTATTTTTTTAGATTTATTTTTTATTTTTATACATACAAGCTGGGGTACAGGCCAGAGGCGTGGGGCGGCGAGAGGGTTCACCAGAGACAGAGCGGGGAGCAGAACAGGCAGATCAGAAATACACTGCTGAGGGGAGCAGCGGGTGAGGCAGGAGAGGTCTGCCGCACCATGTGGGATTCTCCCTGGCCGGGCATCGAACTCGCGTCGCCGCTGCTGACAGCTCCACAGCGCAGCGCTTAACCGCTGCGCCACCGGGGAGGCCCTAAGCAGGTGTGTATAAGCAGTCTACTATAACAACTGGAAGTGCCTATGGCAGAGAATATGAGATTTGTATATAGCCCTTGAGGTCCTATTCTTCCAATTATAAGAGTTATACGAGTCTTTGTAATTGACTTAAGAGCCTCTGTACCTTAATTTCCTCATCTGCAGGTTGAGAATACAGACACTTACTTTGTAGGGTTGATGGGAGGATTAATTGTTTTGTTAAGTAAAGAATGGCAATTGACAAGCGGCATGATGATGATGGTCATGCACATGATTTGAACATCTATGTGTGTCTGTCTAGCTTTGTGCTTGGCTCTGAGGGAGAGAGCATGACATTCAACCTATTAAAGAGGTGACTCTATGGGAATAATAAGGAATAATAGATGACGGATAAGTCTGATCATTGCTGATTAGCACAGTAAAAATAAAGATATTTTTCATATACATTTATTATCATCGTTAACTCTCTTTATTATCCTGGTCACACACACAAAAACAGCTGTGGCTACAATAGCCAAAAGCATCTAGGAGTAGAACTACTGGCCAGGGTATATATACTATGAAATCTGGTTTTATTTACTTATACTCTCACCAGCAAAGTGAAAGAATTCCAGTTGCTGGATTAACTTGGTTTCCCATTTTCCATTTAATCATTATTATTATTATTAATTTTTAAGTTATGTGGATATGAGGACTGTGTTGTTTTACCAGGTCTTTAGGTATGAAAATTACATACTCAACAAAAATAAGGATAGAACATATCTGACCACAGTTCTTTTGCCTGAACTCTTTATTCTAGATTTCTCTCTGGCAGTGTGCTTTTGCATTCCTTCTAAGTTTCAACATCTTAAGACAAGTTCCATTTCTCACTTCCTGCTATCGAAGCTCCATAGACTCTTCTACAAGCTCCCCATTTTGTGACATCTGCAAACATAATAATGTCTGCTATCTGCTTACCTGCTGACCAAATGTTTGTTAGCACTGCTTCCAAGAGTGGACACAGTAGAGCAGTTCTCTGGAATGTATGTCTCTGCATGTCTACTTCTAGCTGCCTTTTGCATAGTAAAAGCTGCCTTTTTGCATTTAGTAACTATATGTTGAAATGAGTTGACTTTTTTCGCTACAAAATTACTTTAACTTACACTTACTCCTGTTATAAACATTGCATTTTCCTGGAAAATTGCTTGTAGATGCAGTTTGCACATTTACCTGAAAAACCTTAATTTGTCCACTTTAATGCTTTCAGTCTTAAATGATGTGGTTGGAGTGAATAATATTTTGGGCTTCCTAAAACATAAATCTGCACAGATAGTGCTTAAAAATAAGCTATTAGCCATTTTTAAGAAGTATCTGGAACAACAATACCGTCAATGTCATATTTTGAAAATTATTTTGATGGTGTTTTGCCTTGGATCTTTAAAAGAAATTGGTAGATATTATAGAGAGTATGTTTAAAACTTTCATTAAAAATGTGCCTTAACACTAGTAATTTAGGGAAATTGCTGCCAGACACATATGACATGCTAGCAACATGTAATACCATATGTTTCCTTCTAAACAACTCTGTGAGCTCCTCATTATACAGAAATAAGAACTGAGTCTGGGAGTTAAAATTTTATAGCTTTTAAGAGGATTTGTCATTAGAATACAAATATATTTAATGTTTAATTAGTTAATGAATTAAGAAGTTAAATCAATAAAGTTTACCATAACTAATGTAACTGAAGAATTTAGTAAGTGAAAACAAGTGAGAATTCTGTATATTGTTTAATTAAGAGCCACTATGTTTCTGCAGGGGACGATACCTTGATGTCCATTATACAAACTGTATCCTCCAAATGTGAAAGGAGTAGGGGAGACAGTTGAGGCCTCTTGCTCATTTTCCTCATTTTCTTTTTACTTGTTCTTTTCTCAAATCACAGGGTTTTATGTGAACTGTTTGTAAAGACTAAAAGACTATTGGAACACTTTATTTTCCCTTTATTCTGAAAAATATCTTTGCAGCTTATAGCTCACTTTCTATTTTTATCTTTCTTTTTTTTTGTTATTTTTATTTGTGTCTTTTACATTATTGTATATTCACTGTAGGTTTCCTACCACAAATTCACCCGTGAACCGTCACCACAGTCCCCTATGCTCCCCTCTCCCCCGTTCTGAGCCCCAATCCTCCCCCCTCTCTCGCTGGTTGACGCTCTTGTATTTGGTTCCCCTATAGTCCTGTTATGAGACCATTCAATATTTTTCTTTTTCCTTTTGGCTTATTTCACTGAGCATGATCCCTTCTAGTTCCATACTGGTCCAACCACTGTGGAAAGCCATATGGCGTTTCCTCAAATTAATAAACGTGGAGCTACCATATGACCCAGCAATACCACTTTTGGGAATCTACCCAAAGGACAAAAAAAAAAACACTAATCCAAAAGGATACATGCACCCATATTTTTATTGCAGCACTATTTACAATAGCGAAGATATGGAAACAACCCAGATGCCCAAAAATAGATGACTATATCAAGAAGATGTGGTACATATACACAATGGAATACTATTCAGCATTCTATTTTTATCTTTCAACACATTCCATGACGTCCTTTGTAAAATCCCGGTGGTGTGGCAGTTTTCTCTGGATAACTACTTAAGTTGGAAACCTGCATTATTTTCCACTGTTCACTTTTTCAAGTAAACATCTGTATACTCGTTTTCTTTCTGCTTTTGTCAATGCCATTTAGCTTCTGACAAATGCTAACTTTATGGTTGTGTCTATCTGACTACAAATGGAACTGAAAAATTCTGGATCTCAATCTAGATTTATTTATGCATCTCTAAATATCTATCTTTTGGAACCTCATCCACTATGGGGCTAACTGTGTATTGGGGTGAATGAAACCAGAAAGTTTCAATGGAAAGCCTATGTTCAGCCTAGGTTAGTTACATTAAAAAAAATTACATATTTAACTATAAAAAAATTTACTGCCATTGAAAAAACAGGCATATCTGATCATATGATTAATTGATATCCTAGGAATTACAAAGACTGATAAGCCATGATAAGATTTTTGAAAACTATGCCATTTCTTTTTTTTTTTTTTTTTGTCATAGAACTACTATTTTTGCTTTTATGGAAGTAACATTGGTTTATAACATTATACAGGTTTCCGGTGTATAGCACTAAATCAGGATCTGCATATACTACATTATATTTACTGCCTAACGTCTAGTTTCCATCTATTCCTTCTCCATACAGTCAACCCCTTTTAACCTGTTTAATGTTACTCCCAGTTTTCCAGTTAAAATTCCAATTTTAGCAAAGTGCAAAAATCTGCAGGCGCTCCCTTTTTCTAGTTAATACGAGTTCTTCCTGGACTCACAACACCCACCTCCTTTTCCTGGTGTGCTTTCCTAGCACTTATGTACTGTGTTTAGGCCAGCTAACTATACGTGGATGCCAAAGCAGTCACTTGAGCTAGAAGTAGAATTACTTTTGTTGTTTTCAAAGAAAGAAACCAGAAATTCCTGCCTAAAACTACTAATTATACGCTGATGACAGTTTCATAGTAATCATAACCATATATTAATTATTTTAAGCTGTACAGGTAAGGGCAGATGATTGCCATAGATTTTCTCCCACCGAGAACTTTCCATGTGACTATCTGTCTCTCCTTAAGTATGAATCATTACTGAGCTGCTTCTTTCCCATCCCCACCTCTTTTTATCCATTTTATAGCTTCTTTATTTTTTGTCTCAAAGATTATCAAAGCATTTCCCAGAGCTTCTCTGCTACACAGTCATCATTATCACAGATATCCAGATGAGAATTGTCTGGCCCAATTTTCAGAAATGCAATTTCTTATTATGTGTCGAGAGAAAGGGAGCTCTGTGACTGAATTACTATCAAGCCCTTTAATGTCTTTGACTGAATGACATCTTCAATTTTGCGTGGGGCAAAGATATGATCTTTTAGAACACTTGTTCACAGTGTACTTGGACTGTATACATAAAGAAACTAATGGTTCCTATAATCCTCCCTCCCCCAAAAAAAAAGAAAAAAAAAGAATGTCCAGTCTACATTATGTGTTCATCTTCTTTTTTGAATTTTAGACTTAATGGAAGTAAAGCTTATGAACATAATTCGAGACCTTCTCTGGTCCTGTATACCAGGGATTTGGTCATTTTAAAATTTCAAATGAATAGCTTTGAAATTATATGTTTTGTGCATTTAGAATAACTTCTGTCATTTTTCTGTAGGACTAAGTTGCCTTCATAATAGCATATCACTCCTGATTAGGACTGTGGGGAGTAGAAGTAGGCATTGACTGCAAGCATTGACAGGAAAAAAAGTCAGAAACCCTGAAATAACCTTGCTTTATCCATAGTTAAATATATTAATAAGCAACTAAATCTAATAAAATATCAGCAATTCGAGGTTGAGAAGGTAGTTTTTGTAGGAAGGTTCTCTCCTGAAAATGTTTAAACAAATTGCTAAATGGGTGACAGCTTTTCAGTTGCTGAATAAATTCCAGGAACCCCCTTCCCTCCCCGCTACTCCTCAAAACATAAATGGGAAGCTGATGAACATTTTTGTCCCATTAGACTGAAGATTCTTGGGGACAATCCATTCCATCTTGCCATATAATGTTCACCAAATGATTTAGGGTCTTTCTGCTCTTGTAAACTTCTCTAGTATATAGCTGCTTTCTTAATCATTATGCTAGATTTAGCAATAACATTATTTTTTCCAACTTGTCAGAGTAATTCTTCTTATGATTAGGGACTGGACAGACTAATGGGAAATATTAAATGGCTATGACAGTGAAATTGTTCTCCGTGCTGGGTGCTCACTCTGGGGTTCTGCTGCCCTGCTCGGGGGCCACCTTCACACCGAGAACTGGACATGGCTTCTTGTAGTGCCATTCATGATGACCAGGGCATGGAGCTCTCAGCAAGGCTCTTAACTTGAAAGTGCCTTTTGTAGGCAGGGAGGAAATCTGGTGGTGCAAAAGTGACAGGTTTGTGCTTCTAAAGGGAAATCATCTTCTTCAGCTAAACCACTTTCGTGATAGTTTTATATGTTTGGTTAAGAGTACAGACTTTAAAAAAAAAAAAACAAACAAACTGAAAGACAGTACTTTCCCAGTGTAACTTACATTTTCTACCCATTATATCCTGATTCAGCTTACTGTCACTTTTAAAATGTGTCCCTACCTTGACCTCACAGATGCTGAAAAATTCATGCATTTATCACTTCATCTCATTATTACTGTAATTCTTTTTTTGCTCCTTACTTAGTAGCATTCTGTTTTAGAAAAAAGGATGTTAGATTTACAACATTGGAAATGAAAGGTGTCTCCTTGGAAAAACAGAATAAATATAAATATTGTATGAATAGTGAGAGTTTTTTTTTGCAACTACAGGCAAGGAGCTATATCCACTTCTGTAGATTCTTCAGCATGTGGATTTCTGCAGGCACTTGCTGACATATTTTAAAACAATAAGAGTGGCAAAGAAAGCAATTGAAGACCACCTGTGGCTAAGTGGGAAAAATGCAAAATAGAAAGAGGAAATGTAATGTCTTCTATATGGGACAGTGGAAACAAAGCATTGGGTTGGTAACACCCAAATTTGAGTCTCAGACTTACGGTGCTTTTGGAATGCTTTAAGTAAAGTGTGTTTTCTTGTCTGATTCATTTACATAATTCAGGAAGGAGAAAGAGGGTCCTATACACAACATAATTTTAGGCTACCTTGGAAGACCTAGAGTATAAAACACAGAACTCTGCCCTGAATAATAATGGCTAAATTATTATGCAGATGAAGTGCAGAATTATTGGCACATAAAATAAGTACCATAAGAATTAAGTCAGAAAAGTCAACATGAGGACAAGTGGACTGGAAAGCTTTATGGAGATAGATAAAACTTGACCTTAATCTTAAATAATGAGTGGGCTTTTCGATGAGTGTAGAGGGGAAAAATGGTATCAAGAAGCACTGACAGTATGAATAAGAGGAGGTTGGGATACAAAGAATCCATTCTCAGGTGGTGAGGAGATGCCCACACTTGATAGAAGAAATGGAAACCAGATGTGGAGAGTCAGTGGCTGAGTGAGGAAATCAACTGCTGATCTGGGCAATGGGTAATGGGTTAAGGGATAACTTTAAAAGGAATTTTCCTTCTGGCTCTTCCAGACTATGAGAGAGAGAGTAATCATTTCTTTGATTAAGTTTCTTATTCAAGTTAGTAAGCAGAAGAGGTATTTAAGAAGATAAGACCTTGAAAGCCAATTTTGGAAGCGATGAATTGGCTCTGATGATTTGCCCGAGTTTACTTTGAAAATGAATTTATTGCACCACAAACTTTTCACAACTTTGTGTAAGGTCAAGTGAGAGGATCTGGAAAACATTTAGAAAATGGAGATAGGAAGTAAAGATCCTATTATTAGGGACCAAATATTCTTCCTGGTGCCTTTCATAAGTCATGAGTTAGATCTTTATAGCAACTTTAGGAGTTAGGTGTTACGCTCATTTCACCAATGAAAATTGTCAGTATCAAAGTTATTTGGCTTGCTCAGCACCCTACAAATGTAGGGTGGTCATTAAACTTCAGGAGACCCCGGCCTTGCGTTCTTGTTCTTTCCACTCACTTGCACTGCTCACTCACGTAGTTAGAAGACTACAAAACATAAAGGGCAGTGATCTAGAAACTTTACATTTTTTTTTTGAAAGGTAATCATTACACAAGTGAATTTAAACCAGAAAAAAACATAAGATAGTATACCATTAGTGCTCTACTACAAGTGAGTATGGTCAGACTACTGGTGATTGTTATAGATAAGTAGGTAAGGCTATGCTTAGTTTGCATTCAGCCCATCAACAAACACTACTATAATTCCAATTCTGCATATTTGTACAGTTTACAGAACAGCTTAATATTTTTTCAAAATGTCTCATTAATACAGACAGGGTGTGCAATCTTGATTTTATTGTCAAAAAAACCCTGAGATTCAAGAGGTGTTTTGGGGCTCAAGGGAAAATTTATCCACCCCATCAGGGTTCTTCTAAGGTTAGCTGGACAAACCCATTAACATCAGTCAGAGTGATAGAAGACCAAAATATAATAACAAACATATGGAGATTTCACGTGGCTTTAAATTCTAAAGAATAACGGAGTGACAGGGAGTATTTACGCTGCCTTTAGGAAACTAGGATGTCAAAGAGTAGGAAAAGGAAGACTTTAGATGATATGAAAGAGGGGGTAGCCTCATCACTACTCTTAAAGTAAAGATGAGTTTCTCAGACAGAAGACATGTTCAATGATAAACCTACAATTGAATAAGGCCCCACTCCCCCATCACAAACTGCATTCTTTTAGGTCATAAAGGGGGGAAGTGATTGCTTTGCTAGTTAGGAAAAGGGCAGAAGTGTTGTGTTGGCAGCACTGCACCGACAAAGAAATGGGAGTCATGGAGCAAGCTGTACAATGTAGGCTGCTGCTAAAAGAGCAGTATTCTGACCTTTTTATTTTATTTATTTATTTTTAAAGATGTCTTTACTTATGCATACAAGAACTGGGGTGCAGACCAGAGATTTGGGGGCATGAGAGGATTCATCAGAGACAGAGCAGGGAGCAGAACAGGTGGATCAACTGAAGTGCACTGCTGAGGGGAGCAGCGGGAGAGGCAAGAGAGGTCTGCTGCTCCATTTGGGAAGCTCCCTGACCGAGGAGCAAACTCATGCTGCAGTGGCTGCTGATAGCTTCAGAGGCTGAGACTTAACCCCTTGTGCCACCAGGGAGGTCCTGGCCTTTTTATTGATAGAATAATAACAGCATCAATCATATGGGATAAAAGAACAAAGGATAGGTGAAACTGAATAAATGTAACTAGGGTTTTGGGGGGGAAGGTGAGTGTGCTGACCGAGTCTTGATGACTTGGCATTGAAATAGAAACCATGCCCCAGAACCCCTACTCAAGGTTCCAATCTTATTGACAAGGCATTCCACTGATCAGTCTCTAGGAGGGCAGGGTCATACATCTTTCAATGCCCCCCCCCGCTGCCCCTCCCCCCACATTCCCAGTCATACCTCATGATACATACCCATCGTTCCAGGATGATCAAGCATCCTGCTCTTGTTAAATTTGAAAGGAGCCTTATAAGGTCTGGTATCCTACATTATTTTAGATAACTGATTGACCGTTCTGGAATGACCTTGTATTTGAATGCAAAACTGCATATAACCAAAATGGCGGTCGAGTAGGACATTTATGTTTAGCAGACCCACACAGAAGCTTATGACATGATGATCTGTTCTTCAGTTAGGAAAGGATAAAGGAAGAACTCAAGGGATCCCATTGCCCTTAGCTTAGAGTACTTTGCATGATAGAGGGGAGACTCTTAGAGACCAGTTCTGAGAATCTTGGGATTGTCTGATTTGAGCATCTTCAGGTGTTAAATTGCAGAGCTAGCAATTGAATGTAGTTTTTGTTCCTAAGTCTAAACTTAGCAAACTTCAGTCTTACTAAGTGTTTCAGATGCCAGCTCTCTGTCAGCCATGTTGACTTTTGACAGGATGACTGCACAAGATCTGTTTCCCTTGCTTTGTATCTGTTCATTATGGCTATTACACCTTGAAAGAGTTTACTAAATTGTATTTAGAATAGTTATCTTATTACAATAATTTTCTTTATCATTTTATCATCCAGAATAGTTCATGTTGCTCAGTTGTTCTTGGAATGGTCCTCACTTTACATTTCTAATTTCATCTGTTTTTTCAGTTACAAGTTTTAAGATTTCTTGATAAATGTAAGACCATTATTTCACATCAAACTGGATAAAAGAATGTTAATAGTCCTGAATATTGGATACTGGGCCTACAAACCTAGTTAATGCAAGCATCTAAGTGTCATATTCTTTTTGTCTAAGTCCAGTCAAAATTAATTATTCATTGAAAAATTTCATTTTGGGGCCTCCCTGGTGGCACAATGTGTTAAGTGCAACACTGTGAAGCTGTCCAGGGCCACTGTAACATGAGTTTGATCCCAGGCCAGGGAGCTTCCCACATGGTGCAGCAGACCTCTCCTGTCTCGCCCACTGCTCCCCTCAGCAGTGTACTTCAGTTGATCTGCCTGTTCTGCTCCCCACTCTGTCTCTGGTGAATCCTCTCACTACCCTACACTTCTAGTCTACACCCCAGCTTGTATGCATAAATAAATAAATCTTTAAAAAAAAGAAAAGAAAAATTTTATTTCATTGAAAGGGCAGAAAAACAACACAGAAAATCCTGGTTTCTTAAATCTCACTGTGCTTTCTTTATGAGTAACGGATTTCTTTTAGAACCAAGTGAAGTTGCATATTGGACTTTAGCTTGTAAAAGGCTTGGGCTCACTTTTAGCACTCAAGTCCCGTAGAAGTCATTTGGAGCCTCCTGCTGCTTTTTCCACAGCCTTTGCTCCCTGACAGACCAGTCACACTTAGCCCTGCCATGTAGCACCAGAGGAGAAAGTCAAGGTCAAACCTTTTGGCATTTCTAACACCAGAAATCAGTCACCTTTGGAAGTGGGTGACAGCCCTGCTTCTAGGCTGGAGAGAGAAGGGACAAACATTTCACTTTGACTCCAGCATAATGGGAGCCTAACCTGCAGGGCTCCCTATGGCTGCATTCTTCACCCTTAAACTGTTGTCAGGGGAAAAGTCTGCTGAAAGATCCTCAAGTGTTCTGCCACCACACCCTACCACTGAGATGTAAGGAATCCTGAGAGGTATCACTGCTGGAAGAAAATTAGAAAATGCAATGGAATCATCCTCAGCATTAGCTACATTTTACATGCACTCACCATTCTGGGGCAGTTCTCAAATGCTAATAAGGAATCTGGGAGAAATTTCTTCTATGAGAAAACTCAGTTCTGACTCTGAGATTAAATCAAAATAATTAAAAATACAGTAGCAGTGAAAGATTGCCTGTGGCTCTGTGATACCACAGTGCTCCTCGCATTTGAAAAGGAAAAATGCAAACACAAAGCATAACTGAAGAAAACATGTGAGGAATGAACATCAAAGAAATCAATTGGAAAAATCACCTCCCCTAAATATAATGTCAAGGAAGCTTTATTAAAAAACAAAAGTGCATAATACCTGCTCCTAAGGGGAATATGCAGAAGCAAAGGCAAGCATTTTTGAAATTAGAAGAAACTATATTGGAAATGAAAATAAAAATTAATAATCTAACTGACAAAGACCTATGGAAGGCATTTATGTGTTCTGTGGGGAAATAAAATCAATGAAGAATGAACATAATGCATTTATACACAACACGTTTTATGCCATTCTATTCCTAACACTGTACTTTTGTTATTCCAAATGATTAAAGATCCACTGTAGTCCATTAAGTTTTTCATGGGATGGTGATCTAGAATGACAACTGAATATTTTCCAGCTCTTCACAAATCTTTGAAAGATTTGAAAAATATATTTGTAGGCTACAAGAGAACAACAATTACTCCTTGCAAGAGTTGACTTTAACATATATTTTTAAAAAGAGTGTCCTGGCTGATAGTCAGCTGTAAGCCTAGCACAGCAGAATAGGTCCAGATAGAATCAGTTTAATGTTTAAAATATTACGCTGATTAGACAACTAGTGGACTTATACCTTTTTTATTTGCTATAAAATGAGCTATTGCAACATATATTGGTTATAAGTAGAGGAAGAGCACATTCTATTTTCATATATTTTATTGTTTACTTAAAATAAAGAAAAGGTATTTGCAAAGGGTTCTATATCTTTTACTCAAAGGAAAACCAGAGCAAAATATTTATTACTGAGTGTTGAATGAGAATGAGTGTAATTATAATGTTAATTCATTTATTTTTCTAATTGTATGCACAATTATTTTCTTGAGCATTAGAGTAAATATACTGTCTTATATACTAATATTAACATCTTAATTTTTAAAATTGTAATTATGTAAATTCTTTCATTTAAAATTTTTCTGAAACAAAAAAATGCCAAATTTTGTATGATGAAAATGTATTCATGATTTACTTTTGCAGAAAGTGAAGCAATGCAGTAAAAATTATGCCTTCCCATACATAATTATTGCAAGGAAACTAGCAGTTTTAAATCATTAATTATTGTACTTGGGATTTGAATTATTTCTACAATACTGCTGATAGTTCTTCATTTCTCATTGAATATGGAGTCATTGAGCATCAAATGATTATCCTCTGATAATGCTGTTGAGGGTTATGAAATTCGAGAGGTAAAATCCCAGTCTCTTCTGAGTTTGTGGATCTACACCTGGGTTTCTGAGTCTATTCCATCTTGTCATTATTTGACTATCTTTGTATACAGTAAGCTGACTAGGGCCCAATCCATGTCCTATGACTGTGCAATATTAATCTTAATGACACAGATAAATATTAATTAAATGCTTACTAGATGCCAAACTGATTGTAAATAATTTGTTATTAATCTTCAAAAAATACCCATGAGAATGTTCTATTTTGGTCTCTTGTTTTACAGATGGGGAAACTGAGGGAAGGCCCAGTTCAAACAAGTATAACTTGTTAATGGCTAAAATGATGCAAAGAATGCATTGTGATGTTAATATGCATTAACATAATTTATATCCTGGTAATTCAAGCCAGTCAGGGTATCTTTAATGTCAGTCAAGTGCCATGCATGAATACTGCCTCTGCACAAATGGACGGCTAACTCTTGGGGAATGTTTCTTTTGAACTGTCTCAACAGATTAAGTCATTCATTGGTGAAGAGGGAATCCTTCATGTGCTCACTGACAAAGCTACAGATTTTATTTCTCTGGTTAGATTGTGACCCTTTTTGAGCTGCTTCTGAATCAGAGCTGGGCCTGCTCTGCAAGAGTTTCCTGTCCTTCTGCCAGGCTTTCCCAGAGTGAATCAGGCTTTAACTTTGGAGATGGTGCTATCACTTTGAGAAGCTGTACTGAGACTTCACTTTGAGAAGTTGTACTGAGACTTCATCGTTACAGTTCATTTTAGCATCTGCTCTCTCTGAATCTTTCCTGCAACTTACACCTTCTTGTACCCTGGACATTTCTGCCCTATCCTTATTAATCTAGTTTCCCTTTCTAGCAATTGTTTTTATTCTGCTGCTCTCCCCTTCTGGAAGAGTTTTTGAGATATTGGCAGTTTTTACTGAGATTCTCAGACATGCAGGCTAACACAACCCTGTTCATCTGTTAGACTTACCAGGTATTTTTTGGCTCTTAATGACAATGTGTAGGGACATCTTTTCTTTCAGGTGATTGCTCTCTAACCCAGTTTCCATTTGTGGTAGGATCCTCTCCCTTGGTAGAGACATGTTGCCTATTTTGGGTTTCATCTTTGATTTTATTTCATTTACTGATGTGCCTGCCATACAACTCCTGTTTCTTCACTGGAGGTAGCATTGGGGGAAGGACAGGGGAAAGAAGGGAAGTGGAGGGGAGGTGAAAGGAATGAGGGGGAGGGTTGGCCAAAATCACTCATAATATAGAGTGTCTGGGATTCCTCATCTCCCAGTTTGTCAACATGTCATCTGTGGTTCTCTTTGCCCAGTGTCCCCTCTTAATCTCATTTAAAGAGATTAAATCTAAAGAGATTTAAATTTAAGGAGATTTAATCTCATTTAAAGAGAATTCCTTTAGGAATTTATAAAAATAGAGCTCCTTTTCTTGTTAATAAATGTAACTTGTTCTCTTACCACTCCGTGGTAATTAATTGTACTTTTTATCTTCTCTATTTCTTTATCTTCTGTCTATCTGCATATTCTCCTCTTGTTCAAGTTGTTTATTGCTTTTGATGTTCTCTACTTGTCACTTTAGAAACTGCCACACAACAACATATGTTGTGTGTTCAGATTTCAGAGTAGGCTCTGCAAAACAACTGGAATCTGAGCGTGTGTGTGTTTACCCACTCAGTTTCATGAGGGCTGTTCTTTCAGGAACCGCTGATGTCTGTACCTTTAGTTTATACCCCTAGAACTGGTCTTCCAATTTTTGTCTGGAGGGAATGGACCAGCGATCTTATCTGAAAGTTGAATGAAGAAATTTAGTTAGATTAGGGGTTTAGTATTTGGTGTGTGTGTGTTCTCACATCACTCTGTTGCCGCTGTGATGTCCCCATCTTCAGTCCATGCCATGCCTCCAAGGCTTTCTATGTTACTCTCAGTGAAGAATAAACCTTGCATATTATAACAAGATAGGAAGACAGTAGTATGTAGCAGAGGCGCTCTAACTACAGCCTGCATAGCCTTTTTTTCAGCCTCACCTTCTTTCCCTGTTGCAGATAAACTTAGTATCCCCTTTTTTGGGGGAAAAAAACAATATTGGTCAGAGTACGTCTCTGCTTTTCTGACGGCTAAGTGAGTTTTAGGTTCCAGTTTCCAGTGTCTAAAATATTATTGCTCTTCTCTTCTTTGCTATTTTGTTGCCTTTTGTTGTGGGTTTATAATGTTTAAAAACCTTTTACTATTGTTTTAATGGAGTTGTTGAAGGGACACAAAAGTAAATCATGCATTCAGTGTGCTGCCATTAACCAAAATGGGCTTAAGATTGGTATTTTTATAAATTACCGAATATGAATATCTGTACATTTCTGGATCTTACATCATTATTTGTTTTCCTACTGAGGACAAGATGCTATATCTTAGGAACTTTTATTATTCACTTCAAAATCATCATTGTCACAACAGCTGGATTTCTCTTATGTCTCTAGTCTCTCTGCAAGCAAATGTTTTCCAACAGGATAGATGCTATCTCTTACTACACTTGTTACATATAAAACTAACCATTATAGACTCTTTAATCTTACAAAAAATTACTACCTTGCATCAAAACTATAAAATTAATCTCTTGCCATCCTTCTTTTCCAAACCATTAAATTCCAAGCCATTAACCTTAGGTATAAATCACAAATGCCTAAGATTAATTTTTAACTATAACACATTAGTGTTTCCACTTTGAAAAAGATTGCTTACACCCTTCCTTTCAAGCAGAATTTGCTTTACTAGCTTTGTTTTGCTAATTATTACAAAAAGGCTACTTTTTAAAAGCAAATATGATTATCTGATTTTTTTGGTAATTTTTTTTGTTACTTGTTGTTGCAAAGTAAAGTATCTCAAAGCCCAGTGTGTGTAAACAACCATTTTATATTACTCTCAATTTTATGATTCTCAGAATTCTAGAGGGCCTTGCCTTATTAATTTGTCTCTGATTCATGACATTATCACGGTGCTGTGGACATGACGGTTCAGTTCCAGAATGACATCTTCACACATGTATCAAGCACTGTGGAACTCTCGGGCCTCCCTGTGTCCAACCGCCATTGTATCTTCTAAGGCATCTGTGTATTCCAGGATCTTACAGCATGGCAGTTTCCCAACAGTCAGACTTCTTACATAGCAATTGGCTTCCCCCCAGAGCCAGCATCCCAAGGGCAATTGTTGACAAGACAGGAAATAGAAGCTGACCTGAACCTGGAAAGTGGGATAGCATCACTTCCATTGGTCAGAGTAGTCATAGACCCTACTACCCAAGAGAGGTCACCCAGAGACTATCTCAATGGGAGAACTAACAAAGAATTTGCAGTCATTTCTAATCTGCTACTCTCTTTCTCATACACACACACATAGCAACAGAACAACCACACACACACACACACACACATACATAATTTGTACAATGGATGATAATGGTGATTGTTGGGTTACAGGGGAAAATGCCCCCAGGGTCTTCTCAGAGTGGAAAAGTAATCAAAATGGCATCAGATGGGTTAATAAATGAAAGTCAATTTAATAACATACATATAGAGAATTTGTAAATTCTAAAGTAAAATGGGTGGACAAGGGATATTGACCCAGGATATCAAGAGGAGGGAAAAGATAATATTTCACATGACAAGGAAGGAATGACCTCAGGTTATCCACTAATAAACCTATAACTGGACAATAACCTCAAGCTCTTTTCTATGTCATAAAAAGGGAAAGCAGCCATTACTTTTTCAATTAGGAAAAGAACAAATCATTGTGATGTTGTATTTATGCTTCAGTCTCTTTTAAGCTCTAATTTTACCTTCTGTAATCTTATGCATATTTTATATGAGGAACCAGGGGATTTTTCTTGCAACTGCTTTCTAGTATACATTGGAGTCATGTACTTGCTCTATTTTAAAGATATTTCTCAGTTCCATGAATTTCTCATAAATTGGTTAAATATATAGGGTTCCTCAAATTTAGATTCACTTTGTTTACTTAGTTGATTTTCTCTTTTTCTGATGTTATCATTAACCAGCAATTATAGTTTAGATTTATTAATCCATTAGAGTGCTACAGAATGGTGATATTCTCATTCTGTTACACTTCATTGTGTATCAGTTAAAATATTTTAAATTCATAAAGAGAAATTTCTATTCAGCCATACTATAGATTATATTAAAAGCATAGTTCATATTAATTTTCCCTCTTTATTTAATAGTTTTCAATATAATAGTCATTTCCTAACATATTTTATAATGATTTGTAATGTACCACCTGTTTTCATGACTCCTGTTCAATTTTTTATTGTTTCAATTTTTATTGATAGACTTTTTTTGTTAAAATAGTTTTAGGTTTACAGAAACCAGAGCAGAAAGTCCAGTGAGCAGAAAGTCCACATTTACTCTTCACACACAGTTCTACTATCATTGACATCTTAAATTACTGTACATTTCATAGTGTACAGTTTAAAAGAGCCCACCTAGAATTTTATTCCAGCCTAAAATCAGTATCAAAACAATGCCCCACCCGGCACCCTAAAACTCACCAGAAAAAAATTAGTTATTAAGATAGAAAGAGACATCTGTAAACTAGTCCAGGAGCATGTGGCAAATCATAACCCTTTTTTAAGGATGCATTTCTTTAGGTAAAGTGACTTAATTAGGAAGGGGCAAACCTCTAAAAAATAAATGGTTGGCAGGTTTGTTTCCTTCTTTTTTCATAAACCACCTAATAGGATTTTTTTCCAGAAACATTAAGAATAATTAGTTGGTATTCTGTTCTCTGGTATGAATAAATTGAAACCAAATACTTTTTTATTTAATGGTAACAGTGGCTTTGTTCTGCTAAATAACTACCACGATTAGGAAGACAAAGGAAACTACAGTTTTAGCCGATCATTAGAATTAAAATTGATAGCAATTACACTGTCCAAAAATGAATATAATTGAATTCAAATCTGCACACTTTAACTATTATTTATATAAATATACTTAAAACTCAATCAATCTCATAAAATCTGGATGTAAATAATATAGTTGGAATTGACTAAATAATTGCATCTAGAATGATATGTCTTTTTTTGATGGTCTGTGCTGTCAGGTCATATTCAGCACTGTGGCTTACAGCTTTTCCCTTAAATGTTAAGACTTTCATTGTGAGAGACCTAATTGACATATTTCCAATTATTCTTTTCTCTTATGCTATTATAAATATGTGTCACTGACATTTAAGAAATACCCCAATTAGGAATAGAAAAAAATAAATGTTTCTCTTGCTGAAGGAGGCTCATGAACCTTGGAAAATGAACTCTTACATGCCCGACACTAAGCTTCGATGACGTAGAGCAGTGAGAACCTCTCCCTGGCAGCTGACCCATCTACTCCATTCTCCTTGGGCATGTGCAGTCTGTGTAAAAATATACATTTTTCAGTAGGACACTTGAAAGAAGATAACTTTCCCAAAGCAGCAGAAGTTATTTTCATGGCTCCTTTCAGTTGAATATGGATGCAAACAAATTGCCGTACTCTGCCCCTAAACAAATGCTATTTCTCAAGCAACGTGGTTGCATTTGGCTGATTTTAAATTGTGGCTATATGATTCTGAACAATTAGCTCAGTTGTATGACTAGGTTATTGGTGCTTATTAACTTCTTAAAAATAAGCATTTAACTAATTAAATGTACAAATAAATCATTTTCTACCTCATGATTCTGGAACTGAAACCATCTACAACCACACAACTTTCTGAATTAGCTTAATGGTACTAGCCCAGTAACCTCTTACTCAGGAAAATTGGCAAATAATTTTATTGTCTGCTCCAGACATTTGACTGAATATTAGATTGTTCGACTTTTTAATAGATAGCATGGAAAGACTGAAACTCTCTGCTTAAAATCTTATCTTGCTGTGTCCATCCAACCTAAACTATGACATCATGAACCATACTCAATCGTAATCAAACACCTTGCCTTAAACCAAGTCCCATAAACCTGATAAATAGCCCAATTTCGCGGCCTTCCCTGTGAAATGTTACCAAATCTCCGTCAAGATGGTTAACTACCTTATTATATAACATAAGTAAGAAATTCAATTATATGCATTGGCAGTATTTTATTAATTCTTACTAAATGACTAAAGAGTCACTTTTCATTAGCAAATTTAAGTTTATACAAGTCAAATGGTTGTCTAGGTTAGGTATGAGCTCAGTAATTTCTGGTTTAGGAAAAAAGAATGGAAGTATTTTTAAGCTGTACTTGGCATTTTTATGGAATTGCAAAGCTGTATCTTCATAAAGTGAATAGTGCTTGAAGTTTCAGATCAAATATATCCAAGAGTTTATTTAAATGCAAAAATGTATCCCAAATCATTTCATCTGATTACTTGGTAAATTGGAGATTAAATATGAGTAGTTTCCTGCATTCAGATAATAAAAGGTTGAAATCTGGTTCTTCAGTATGCAGAAGCAATGTATTTCCATCCGTAAGTCATCCTAAATCACTTTTGCTCAAGTCTTCCTTTATGAATACTTGTGCTTTGTGACATAATTATATTTCATTTGATTTCCCTATACAGTTCTCAGCATAATAATGTTTCATGCATTTGTGCTGTTTGAGTAACTAGAACAGGACTGGATTTGAATGGACCTTAGTTTTACTCCTCGTTTTGTTTCTGACCACTTTCATTACTGTTAAAAATCACTTCATCTTTCTAAGCTTTAGTTTTAGCTCCAAAGTGTTCCATGAAAGATGTACTCTTTCAGAGCCTACATTTCAGTTGCTCAGGCGGGTCCTCTTCCCTGCTGAGGTTTGCACCTTGGTTTTACCTGTTATCCAAACTAGGGCCAAATATATTGCCCAGGTGGTCATTTGTTCCTTTTCCTGAATATAGTAAATCTCACACTTTTTAAAAACTTTATTTTAATTAATATCAAATCTAATCTATCATATAAGCCCATGTACTTTTCAATTTGCCAGTCTTTATTCTGAAATGCACTTTAAACATGCAGTTCAACAATTTTATACTCTGGGGTTTCATATATAACACACATATTTGAGACTTAAGATTTTATGGCTCATAATTTCTTTTCCAATATCTTATTTCAGACAACTCAACATGAAGGACTGGCCTTTCTTTTTTCTCAAAGGACACCCAGTAAGTTTCAAAAGCATACTTTCTATAACTAAGTGGGGACTTTAGAGGTGTCATCGTCAGTGGTCCAGAATCCTTTGTAGGAAGACACTACTACTGGGTAGCTCCCCACACATCAAAGGGCTTCGTGTCTTCTTTTTGTGAAGGCAGTTCAACTAATCTACCACGACAAGACATCTGTTCACCTTCACCTTTTAATAGCAATATGAAAATTATAAATTCTATAAAATACAAGCCAGAAGAGCCTTGAAGTTGATTTAGTCCAGTTACTTTATTAGCAGCTAGAGCTCAAAGACTTGCTCAAGGTCACAATGCCCGTAGGAAGATTTGTCTCTAGGACTCAGGTTGCGTAACTCCCAGCCCAGCTCCACTTCTCCTTTACCTCAGATTTGGTCTGATCCATGCTTTTTCTCACTGTCTCCATGGGATTAATGACTTACATTTGTGAGACGGATGGCTAGGGCTATTGCCATTTTTCTAAAGAGATGTCCATCTACCCTCTTCAGCTCAACAGAATCCACGAAAACTTTTCTTTCGATGTCTACTTTATTTCTGTCAACCTTGGAAAAATGAGAAAAATGCCAGTACCAGGAATTGCATTGATCTTATTGGAAAGCCTTTTCATCACAAAAAACAACAAATAGTTGCTGAACATTCATCGTGCTTATGACTTACTTTGTCATATTCTTTTTTTCTCATTCTGCTATGAGAAATATACTCCCTTTCAATCTGTATACTTCTTCTAGAGAATATCTTCTGCTTTTAAATTATTATCAGGTTTTTTTTTTTTTTTGCACACAAACAAATAATCCATGGTTGAACTTGATTTTATATATAGGTGTTTCCTTTTGGGAAAATGCAAACCTCATATTCTGCTATTCTGCTTACACATCACATATTTGTTTTTCAAATTGACTCCCCCAGCTTCTCCTTTCTAATGTGTTTTGTGTCTTCTCTTTGTGGGACGAGATTGTTGTTTCTTGTATACTTGTGGTGAAGGGAAAGACTCAGATGCTAGGTGGTCCTCTCTTCTCTCCTGGTTGATATCTTTTATTTCAAGGATTTAATGCTGATGTCTGTGGCTGCTCAAACACATGTTCTACTTTTCCTCACAGGTTCTCTATTTAATCAAAGTCCAAGGATTCTCCCTGGCTCTTTCAGTATCTAGTCTCTTTCTGAGACCTTATTATGCTTGTATCCTGCCCTCTGGTCCTGTGCTGGGCCAATTAATGTTACAGTCATCGTACCAAACAAGCTAATGCTACAAACACTGTACCAACTGTACCAACGACCACACCCTTGTGCCCATATGATGAGGGAATACCAGATATTTAACATAAAATCCATCATCTTCCTGACCATGTTGTACCCCTGTGTTGCTAAAATTAGACTGTATTTTTGTGTGGGAACCCAGTCAATCAGAGAATTAACCTCTTTCCTGAATCATGAATGCAGAACACCACTACTGTTGGTGAAACCCTCACTCATTCAATACCAATGTCATATGCATTCCACCAAAGTTAGAAATATTCGGACACTCACATCTGGCTCCTGTAAAAGCCCATGGGAGATAATAACATTATGTTAGGTCTTAAATGATGTCCATTGAATATTTCAAAGGCTATGTTTGGCAACAGTGTTAGAGGACACAGGGAAGAAGCAAACATTAATGAGAACCACTTCGAAAAATAGCACACACAGACCCATAGGTGTGTTATCTAGTGAAAATATAATGTTCAGATGGGGGGAAAATAGTATGTTCACTATGCTCATGGAAATAAGAGAGGAACTTCAAATATCATTAAGGATTTGTAAACTATGTGACTTGTGATTTAAAAAAAAGAATTAACTAGAAATCCTAAAACTGAAAAAAATGCAATAACTAAAATTAAGTCTCATTACTAGGATTGAAAGACAGATTAGACAATGAAAAAAGAAAGAATTCATGAATCAGTACATTTGTGGTCAATAGAAACCTTCCAGAATAAAGCTGAAGAAACAAATTATGGAAAATACAAAAGAGAGGATAAGAGACCCAGAGCATATAGTGAGAAGATTTGATATACACTTACTTGAAATTCCAGAAAAAGAAGGAAGGAAAACATAAGACAGAAGAAACATTTTCAGAGATGATAATTTTCTAAAACATTTGGAAGACATCAAGTGACAGAATCACAAAGCCCCAAGAATTTTAAGCAAAGCTATGAACCCTAGTTGGGAGGAAATGTAATATAAATCAGTGGATTTTGCTCAATTCATTTGAAGAGTATGTCTTCAGAAATATTCTGTATTAATTTTATAATACAATTGATGAAAATTGCACTAGATGAAAATGTTTGCTGGTTGGAGATTCCACGTTAATCAAAATATTTTATCAATTGTTTTGAAAGTATATAAAATTATTGAAAATGGTTTTATAAATTGGTTATACATTCTCATTATATGGTGTATTTTCTTTGTGAATCCAGTCTGTTTCAAAAATGAAAGGAAAATAGTACAACCAATATACAAACTACCACAGATTGAAAATTAACATCTTGTAAATGTATATATATTGACTTTCATGTTCTATCAGTTTGCAAACTCTTTACAGTCCTCTTCATGTAGACTTTTAGTATGAAATGAAATCAAGGAAAACAAACCACTCTAATTTCTGGGCTTTTTGCCCTTCTTTTTACTATTTTTTTTCTTTGGTGGACATATAGACAGGTTGAATAATGTAAAAGAGCTTAGAGGAAAGTCTTCATGCTTCTGTATATCTATGATCTAATTTTTTAATTAAGAGTGACTGTAGTTGGCATCTACTGATGCTGCCATATGTTGGGAGAAAGTATGCAAATGACAAAGATTCCCCATATCCCCATTTTTTTGTTTCTGACTTTCAGACACTGTGTTAAATGTCCAGTCTAAAGCTGGGGGCTTCCAATTAAAGCCTGCAGTTGTCCTCCCTGATACTGTATGGTAGCCTCGAAAACACCCCACTAGAGCTTTAGCCAAAGTCAGGTAATGAAGGAAAATAAATCTTGGCTGATTTTCAGGCAATAACCTCCTGCCTGGCACAGGCCTTTGTGAAACTATAATGGGAATAATTTAAGTGAGGAAAAAAATTTACAGAAGAAATTAAAAATTACACTAAAATGCTCACTGAAGATCCCTTCCTGTCCTTCTCTTTCTTAAAAGCTGTCTTTTGAATTGATCTGTGAACTTATATGATAAACATTTTGGAAAAAAGGATATTTATTCTTTTAGAAAATTTAAGGTTTAGTCTGTAAATTCCCCTCTGGTAATCACCATATTTTTCACAGTCAAAAATTTATTTTTGTTGTATTCTGCCGGTTTTTCTGTGGGTATTCATAGTCCACAAATTAGTGAAAACATCTGGTAATTGTCTTTCACTTTCTGACTTATTTCACCCAGCCTAATCACCTCAAGTTCCATCTATATTACTGCAAAAGGAATGATTTCATCTTTTTTTTTTAAAAGATTTTATTTTATTTATACATACAAGCTGGGGTACAGGCCAGAGGTATGGGGCGGCGAGAGGGCTCACCAGAGACAGAGTGGGGAGCAGAACAGGCAGATCAGAAATACACTGCTGAGGGGAGCAGCGGGTGAGGCAGGAGAGGTCTGCTGCACCATGTGGGATTCTCCCTGGCCGGGCGTCGAACTCGCGTCGCCGCTGCCGACAGCTCCACAGTGCAGCGCTCAACCGCTGCGCCACCGGGGAGGCCCTGATTTCATCTTTTTTAAGAACTGAAAGATTCCCTTGAATATGTCTATACTACAACTTCTTTAGCCATCAAAAAGCACTTAGGTTGATTCTGTTTTGGATCTTGTGAATAATGCTGCTGTGAACATGGGGGTACATAAATCTTTTCGTATTAAATTTTTCATATTTTTCAGATAAATACCTAGCAGTGGTATTGCTGGGTTATATGGTATTTCCACTTTTAGTTTTTTATAGAATCTTCATACTGTTTTCCATAGAGGCTGTACCAATTTGCATTCCCATCAACTTTTCTGATGCAGGTCTTCCTTGCAGGTTTTAGTTTATAGTTCCCTTGTAGAAAGTGATGCTGAATATATTTTTTATGTGCCAGTGGAACATCTATGTGTTTTCTTTTGAGAAGTGTCTACTTAGGTCTTTTGCCCATTTTTATTGAGTTTTTTGTTGTTAAGTTTCATGAGTTCCTTCTCCATCTTTTAAAATCAATTCAAGTGTCATCTCTGAATGAAGCTTCTCTGAATTCCTTAACTGAATGCAGTGTATGTTTATCTTGTTGACCTCATCTGACATCAAGTTCTCAGCAGTCTATACTACATTAATGTTATTTACAAAAATGATTATTATTCTTTCACTGGCCCATCATCATTTTGAAGAGTGAATTTATGCCTGATTCATCCTGGAAATTAATTATATGTATAAAACATATTTTTATATAATATATATAATTATGTCTAAATTCATTTATGTATATCATTTATAAGGTAAAGCTATCACTCTCTTCCTTTCCTGCATTAAGAGGTGTGATTAAAAGATAAATTCATACACTGATTCATTCATTCTTTGCTACCCTTACTTATTGAGCAAGTATTTTGAGCACTTACTTTGTTCCAGGTTCTTTCATAGACATTTGCACCATGAAAGAACATTAATTCTGGTGGGGGGAGATATTCAATGAACAAATTAAATATGTAAGATATGTAGTATGTTAAAAGTGATACTTTTAACAAAAAAGGAGGCAAAAAAGGAGGAAAATTGTTTAATTTTTCGTGAGGTTCTAAGAAGGTCACGCTGATTAGGCTACATGTGAGCAGAAACCTGACGTAAGGGATCAAGCCATGGCTGTCCAGCAAAGGAGCATTCCAGCCAAAGGGAGAACAGTCTTAAGGCCTGAGTTTGTCTGGTGGGTTTTCTGAATAAAGCTAGTGTGGCTGGACCAGAACAAGTGAAGGGAAAAATAGTTGAGGATGGGGTCAGAGAGACAGTGAAAGGACCTGGGAAATCACTGAAGGTTTTTAACACTTTGTGTGCCGGTGCCCTTTAAATTTACCAGCCCTTGGGGCCGGCCATTTTCTGTGCCACCGCATGAATGGTAGAAGCATTCAGTAAAACACACACAACTCCTGAACTACTGGATATTAAAAAAACTGTAATATTTCTCATAAAACACCTTACGCTTTCATCAAAACAATGTGTAAAGCTTCTAGACTGGGTACCATCAAAGAAATAGCTCCTAATAGTTCCAAATAAATCCACCGTGGTGTGAAAAACCGGAGACTAGGTGAATATGTATTAATACGTGAGTGGCCACCTGATACTGGTGACAAAAACACGAGTAATATGTGAGCGGACCACAAAGTGTTAAGCAGAGGATGAGTAGTCTTAGCAGTGTGTGTTCACTTGGTTGAATTCTTTATTTTCAGTAGCAGTGTGAGCTACTGCATGGCTGGAGTAGTAATCCATTCTCAATTATGGTCTCTGGTTGTGCAACTACCATTACTTGTTAAATAACACACAGTAAGGGGCAATTCATGCAGGAGTATTTGGCTTTCAATTTCCTGCCACCAGTGTCACTGGTCCCAAAACAAATCATAGAGAATAGAGCACATGAGGCTGGGAAGTATTGACCACTTCAGTCTCCTTATTTTACCTTTGTGACTGAGTTCACTGATTTTCTCAGGATTTCCATTAAATGGAATTTGATTCTTTTTAAAGGGCCATGACTGGATTTTAATGTCTTCTGGTGTCAGGGATTCACCAAGGATTTTCTAATTATATTACACTTCCCTGAAATTGCACATTCATTTCACACTCCTACTCTGCAGAGGGACACACTCTAAACTTGTCTACCATAGTGACAATATTTAATTAGAAGGAAACCTAAAAAAAAAAAAAAAATCCACGCCTCTGGCCTGTGCCCCAGCTTATATGTATAAATAAATAAATCTTAAAAAAAAAAATCCAGTTCTCCTTGTATATTAAGAAAAATATTATTTCTTACTCCCTGTTCTCTTTTCAAATCTTTCTTATGCATTAGCTTACAAGGAACACAAATTAAAATTTTATTGCTGTGTATTCTTCCTCTCTAAATTCATTTGAGTCTAAATGATTTCACTGAATTTAAATTTCTGATATTGCATATAGATAAATACTAGTGTGGAGATTATTAAAATAAAAAGCCAACCAATTTCCATTCAGATATCGTAGACTAAATGCCCTGAGGATATTTGGATTCAATTTGGAAGAACTAAAACTAGTCCAATTTTATATTGTACTCAGAAAGATTACTTTTGGCATTTTATACCTTATAGTCTCATATAAGGACGTTGAAACTATTAAATCCTATCAATTAAAATTAAACAGTTCTACCAATTAAAATTAAAACAGTTCCAATTACTTAGTCTCACATTAACCAGAATAAACTTTTGCCAGAATATTTACTTTTTTTAAAGTAGGACTTTTCAGATTAAAAATACTGCTTTTTCAGGTAAAAATAAAAATAATAACTCTAATAATGAACAAGAATTTGAATTGATTATAAAACAATATAAAATTAGAAAATAGGGAATTCAAGTGCATTTTCTTTCATTATAACTGGGGTTATTCATAAACTTCATTTTAAAGTGAATTCCATTGATGCAGTGTTTTTGTCTTTATTTGATTAGTTACTTCAAAAGTAAGTACAATAATACTTTTTATGAATTATATGAAAGTTTAATCTCAAAACCTGTCATTTTTTTCCAGATGAAGAAGTAAGGTTAATTTTGTGTTGTTGAGAGTAGTATTAAATTCACCTGAGTTACTTCATCCTTGCCATTTTACAAACACCATTTTACAGGCAAGAAAGTTGAGACTCAGAATTAACACATAATTTATTTCAGTTCACTTAGTTAGTGCAAGAGCCTGAATTTAGATTTCACCTCACCATGGAAAGATCACTTTTCAAGGTCTCTTGATACTTCTATTTGCACCTTTACCTGTCTCCTTAGTATGAAGAAGTCAGTTGTGTATTGATGAGTTTCAACTACAATCTTATGTTTGATGATAACATTACATCTCAGATATTATGTAGATAGATTCTTATAATCCTGAAAAGTAAACAAAATAGACCCTGAAGATTCAAAAACTCCAAAATGAGAAATAAAAACAAATAACTATGAGAACATAGAGATAGAATTAAGAAGTCTGCCCTCATAGACTGGAGAGTCTTTGCCATAGCTTCTCTGTAAAAAAGTGAGGCTTAATTTGATAAAAAGTATGCACCAATAATTGTTAATTTCCTTTTTGTTTCTTCTATAAATCTTATCCCTCAATTTATCAGTGAATCAAAGAAGATATGGAAAGCGTGTATCTAGGAAATATTAGATTTGGAAACACTAAGGCCTAAATTGTCAAAGTCACTTCAAAGTTCTGAACAATTCTGGGAGAGTAATTTCTCTCTTTTTGTATCTATGTTTTAATTTTTATTTAAATTATTTTTTAAAGAAAGCAAAATTTGAATATGTATATTCTTTTTTTTATTCATACCACATTTACTATTTTATTTTTTTTAATATAATATTTATTTTTGTTATTCATATCTTTTACATTATTATGTATTCCCCATAAGTTACCACCACCTGTTCACCCATGGAGCCATCACCATAGTCCTCCGTGCTCCCCTCCTCCCCCCTTTTGAGCCCTCCCCCTCCCCTCCTTCCCTGCTGAATGTTGCTTTCTTATTTGGCTCCTCTATATTCCTGTTATAAGTGAAACCATTCT
>PVIJ01002317.1:104642-164585 GCA_004024925.1 Scalopus aquaticus
GCTGCGAATTGCATGTGTTTGTCTTTTTTGAATGCTGAATAGTATTCCATTGTGTATATGTACCACATCTTCTTGATCCAGTCATCTATTTTTGGGCATTTGGGTTGTTTCCATACCTTAGCTATTGTAAACAGTGCTGCAATAAACATGCGGGTGCATGTATCCTTTCGGATTAGTGTTTTTGTGTCTTTTGGGTATTGAATATGTATATTCTTAGGAAGATTGACTAGATATATTTTGTAGTAAAAATTCACCTCAAGGAAACTGGCATCAAAATATGTTCCAGTCATTTGATTTTATTAGGGATTTTTTATTAATCGTTATTTTTTTCTTTCAATCAACTTTAAATTGATGCTTTATTTCTTATCTTGCTCCAAACAAAGAGAATAGGTTTGATGTACTAGCTCTTACTAGCACATGAACAAGCAAACCTGTTTAACATCTTTTCTTATACTGTATCATTTTGTATGCTGCCAGTGTTATGCATGTTACATTCTGAGATATACTGTCTTTGTTTTAGTTCCTGAGATGACTTGCCGAGTCAGCTCTTCTCAACTTTTTGATACAGGTCACCAAAAAGGCATGTACCTGAATAGTCCATCAAAGTGTTGCTCTTGGATACCAGTCAACTGTGGTGAGGAGTCAAGATCACATGGTCCAGAGTCAGCTCCACGGGGAACATGGACAAGGTAGGAGATGACAATGAAATTTAACAGATATAAATGTTCGCATTCAAATAACAACTTCTCAAATGAAAAGTAATCAAGACTTTTCTTGGTAACAGTTCAAATGAAAAATTGATAGTGATCATGTTAATCATAAGATTAACAAATATGGGCTAACATTAGGGCATAGAATAGGTAAAGAAGGACAATGACCAGCTAATGTGTGGTCCTCGGATAGTAATCAAGAAGGGGAAACTCTGTAATTTATATGAACTATAATAAACAACTTTAAGAACAAGAGAGTTGCCTTAGATATTTAAATTGCTGTATTACTTATGTCCATGAACAGGAATAGAGAGGATAAGTAGGTTTTAGAAAAATGTGAAGAACAACTTTAAATCATTGAAAAGTATCACAAAGTAGAGACTCTTGAAGTGGTAAAATGGTTCTTTTTGAAAAAGGTGTCAGGAAATTTTTAACCAATAAAGAAACTGAGCTTTATGACCTATGAATTCCTAACATTAGGAGCGTAAGAAATTAGTTGGTTTTTTTTACTCTTAAATTCATATATCAAAGTAGGTTGTGCTAGGCATTTATAAGAACATAGCTCTGAGAATTCCCTAAGACTGAATTGGAAGTTTCTTAACGATTTCTGTATAAATCCCCCATTTTCAGTCATAAGTTTTTCTGATAGTCTCATATGAAAAAAGAACTCTAGACATTCAATTTCTATTCTATGGAGATTTTTAGTCTCATAACTAAGCTCTCTGAGCTCCAAGCAATTTATCAAACTAAATGGTGACTTTCTTGGGAGGGTAAATTTAACGAAGCGGTTAACCTTTGAAAATGTGAATGTAAACAGAAGGAAATATCTAATCTATAGACTGTTATTTTAATATTTGACAAAAACATTGTTTGATAGAGGTAAGAGTGTATATGTTTAAAATAGACTTTGAAATATGATGTGGGTGTTCTTTGCAGTTAATGAAGTGTAATACATTAACACTTTGCTTCCAGCTATGTAGTGTCAGTAGAAAAAAAAGAATAGTGTTTAAGTCAATAGATTGGCATGTGGTAAAGCCTGTGTAATCAGTTATCTCCTTCTACCCTCTGACAATGGTAGATCTTAAGGTCTACCATGCCTGACCTTGCTATTTTGTAGGTACTCATGACATGTAGAATATTCTGTTCTGCCAGTATTGAGGAGAGCTTGGAAGACTTATTTCTGATCCTAATCTACCAAGCAGACTCTGAATAGGAACAAATAAATATCTGCATATTCTGTCATACACTCTGTGATTCCACCCACAACATTGCTTAGGTCATAGTGCCAGAAAGGCCCCCTTTGGTATTATAGACATATATTTTCAAAGATAATGTTATTTAAGTAAATTCAAAGCACATTGCTCTTATCAAAGAAACTTAGATAAAACAATTTTCTGCATGTACCTATGGAAGAAATCTATACTGGAACAATTGTTATTATGTTCATGAAATGTAGTTCCCTCAGATGCAAAAGATAATATAGCAAAACGTCTACTTTAGTGTCTTGAGAGATAGCCAATCAACATCAGTAAATAAAGTGAATTTCATTTTTCCTGATGTCATGTTCATGGGAATACAATTGCAGTTAAAAGTGTTCTTGAGTACTCTTGGAAAAACAGGGGGAGAATGACCATCAATGGCCTTAACTCTCAACTCAGAACCAGACTAGATCACTGAGTTTGGAATTTTTTATAATTTGAGAATTTTTTTTGTGAAATCAGAATGGTATCTATAATTTATGACACAGCATACCTGTGGGGTAATGGAGTTCTCTAAACACCAAGCTAACCCTATATGAAAATTCTCTTTTTATATACATCTTTGGGGTGATGGAGAGGAAGATTTTCTAGAACCAGGGAAGAACATTTCAGTGCAAATCTCTTTGATGGTAATTGCACTGATAGTTTGTCTTCTTGCTCAGGTACTAAACTCATACACCTTCATTGATGGCTCTTTGTGGTATTGTTCTAAATATTCTTCATCAGTGCACCCAATTATTGAAGCTCTTTTATCTAAATAAAGACTCCAGTTTCTACATGCCACTTAATACTCTTTAATTTCCCCTTTTATATAAGATTATACTTTATTTTGTCAAAACCCATAATATTTGACCATACCAATAGAAGCAGCACATTCCACATTGTTTTCTAGTTATAAGAATTAAGTGTAAGTTGACATCTGCCTACCAAACTCATCCAAAGAATATAGTTAATGCTCAAAAAACTCGACTTTTGACAATAGAACTGAGCTGTGGTGGCAGTTCTGTAATGAAGATTTCAGGAACTAATCAATGGCTTTCTCCTGTAGCACATCCTCTCCAGGTAAATGCAAAGATTGATGGGTTGTATCTAGACAGTTAAACTCTCAGCAGAATTGTTTCTGTTGTGCCAATATTTTTAATGTGTTCGATATATGAAACATACTATCTTGATGATAAATATTAAGGATTTCAAAAGTTAAGAAAAAGCTCATTATATTCACTTCTCAATTAGTTAAAAAAACACACGCACACAGAAAACTGACAGACCTTGTTGTCTAGGTCTGCATATTGCTCTGTTCTTTAGTATTCTCAGCAACTTGGCAGGTTGCACAGCAATTCAGAGTAAATATAGGTCCATTGAACAGCATCATCAACGTGTGTTTATGTGACAGAATTTAGCATTAGCTACAGAATCATATAGACCACTACCATGAGACAATAGACATATTTTTATTTTACAAATGCAACAATTTTCCCATTTGCTATTATGGCAAAGCCAGTTTGTTTATTCTGTGATTTCTAACAATCCAGCTAGTTATGAGAATACTGGGGTCACTTGAATGTTTTTCTGATTGTGATAAATGGCAAAATAGTGATATGCTGATAGTCAAAACCATGAACATAAATCATGCAAATAACAGCCACCTATGCACCTCGAGTCAAATTTCTCCTTTCTCTTTGCAGAATATATACATCATACCTCTGCCCAGTAGAGAAAACCATGATATTCAACTGGTTTGGGATTGTTTAGTTTCTAAAATTTGGGTACCTACTAGAATGGCAAATTACAATTTTTGATTCTCAAAAGCCACTGACATAAATCTTTATATAGTTCATATACTAAATGGAAGAGAAAATATGTATTTTCACTTTACAATATTTCATATGACCACACATACAATTATTGAAGTTTATGAATTTTATATAATTCATTTCATAATACTACACACATCTATTTTATACTTTTAAATGTCTATCTGCTCAGTAAACTTCTAGTCTACATTTTCTCAGTGAGGTTAATAATTTTTTAAAGTAGGCTTTAGCAAGCTATAACTCAAGTCTAAGCTGTTTTTGGACTTAAAAAACATACAGTAGTAAATGAAACCTTATTTCACACAAATGTGTATTTGCAAAAGGATCTCCATTACTCTTTATACCATTTGTTGAAACTACGTTGGTTGAACGCAAGATAAATTTCACATTTTCATTGTCTCCCACTCTATTTTGACTTGACCATTGTCTTATCTTTCATCTGTTAAGGGAAATTCTTTCATTAAATCATTAATAGTGACAAAATATAGGTTAAAATAAATAAATCCAGGGTGAATTAATTGTCATAATAAAATAAGCACTATATTAAAAAGTTAGTTTTCAACAAAGTATGTTCTTAAAAATAAAATAGGTCAAAAATGTTTAATACACTTCATCCAAGTTAGTTTTCTGTATAAAAGATATAAGCTTCTAAGCTATTACTGTAGTCAACAGTTTCTTACCTGCATCTGTCAAAAAATAAGCAGTGGATAAACCTTGTCTTCTTTAAGATGTCACCAACATTACTATTTTATTTGCAAAAGAAGAAAAAAAAATCTAAGTGATTTTCATAGCTGACTTCAAAAATTGGGGTGGGTACCTGGACACCTGGAAAATTCACATCAATCTATTGGGAAAAAAAATAAATTGACTACCAATTTTTCTTTGTAAAGAGCTTTGGAGTTGCAATATATTAAAGTGTGTCTTCTTACAAATTTACTAGTCATTGTAAGAATAAGAACCATTAATTTAGTAGTTAAGGAATTTTTCAAAAGTTCAGAATACCCAAAATAATTTTTGAAACATCTCTTTCTTCTGAAGAAATTTCACAGATTATGAGGTATATGGGCACTATGACCCATATACATGTGTTTTACCTGCAAGCCTAGAATGAGATTAAATGCAACAGTTCCTTTCTTAGCTTGCTTCAGTAGCTTATACGAAAAAACTTTGTTATTCCTTTATTTACCACACAAACACCAATAACTGCAGCCTCAATATTAATTGTTTCATAGACTAAATAACTACTATATGATACTAGCTTTGAAGGTTACTGTCAACACATTGCAAGACATTGTGACTGATCTTTGCAGTTTTAGAGAAAAAAAGACAACTAAGTAGCCTTCTGATAGGGAGCTTTTTAACTTTCCTTTTATGACTTTTACTCTAATTCACTAGATTTTTACCAATAATTAATCTCTAGAGGAAGTCTTGTTTTCCTCTGCATCAAAAACATAGCGCACTTCATCGATACTTTTAATATTCTTTCTTAAGAATTCTTTCTGCTATAATAAAATCAAATCCTTTATAGCCATTACATGACTGTAGTGAACAAAGTATGATGTTCAAGGTTGAACATAGAAAACTCTGACGTGGCCAAGAGAAATCAAGGATGCTGGTTCTTTTGCTTTTATTCTAGATATTAAGTTCTGTTGCTCATCTAAAATTAAACTGTATCCTTGAGAAATTGTCTCTCTCTTCTCCCTCCCTCCTTTCCTTCCTCCCTTCACACTCCCCTCTTTCTACTTCCTCTTCCTAAAAGAATAGCTAAGGCAATAGTAGGCTCCAGGTTGATAATTCTATTTATAGATCCTACCTACTATTTTTTTCTTTCTAGACACAATTGATAAACTCATCACTGATGTTCCAGTGGAAATCATGGTAAATAGGAATTAGTTTTCTAGAGGCAATCACTTGCTAACTTACTGCTGTTATCCTAGTTAGTAAAACTTAAAACTTCTTATAATACATATTAATGGAATCATCATTACGAATATACACAGATACAGTTATTATCCTCATGTTTATGTGACTCAACAAGAAAGTCTCTGAATATCTGCTATTGGCATAGTTGTTTTGGGAATTGTCTGTGCTATTAGCAATGTGCTGAGTCATGCTTTCATCCAGTGCTTAGCAGAATTTGTCTATACAGAGCTTGTGGGTCCATTGGTCTCTGGTAACTACTCATCTCTGTCATTGTATTGTAAAAACAGCCAGAGACCCTCCATAAGCCAATATGTATGGCTGTGTTGCAGTAAGACTTTATCACAAAGACAGAAGGTGGGTAAACTGTGGCCTGAGGCAGTCACTTACCAACTCCTTCTTTTCACAATTCCACATTCAGCATAGGTGTCAGCCTTTACTTGCAACTAAATGATATGTCAAAAATACTCCCAATATTAATGAAGCATATTCAAACTCATAATTAATTTGTAGAATAATAGGAATGATTGGTAGCAGACTAGTGATATAATTTCTAAGATCTGCCTAGTTTGGAAACGTGTGAGACCAAAATAAAGTCTGTGATTACTTTGAACTCCTCAGATGGAACTGCTCAAGTATTAATTGTTGGTTATTATTAGTGGTTATTATTTTTGTGAAGAAGGGCATGATTTCCAAAACAAGGATCACTCCCTCACATAATTTGAAATTAGAATATATTGTTAATCTACTCAATTTAAAATTTGAGTGTTTGACAGTTTGTATGGGTAGCTAAAAATAATATCCTGTAGAACACAGGTGAGACTGAAGTGCTTTCTAACATTCCCTCCTAGTTTAACATTTAATGGCTCTATGCAAATGATTACATCAAGGTCTTTGTCAAATGTGATTAAACTTTGCAAGTGTGTGAGGGGAGGGGGGTGGCTGGTCTCTGTTGCTAGAACCTGAGTAATTATCTCCTCCACATCACGATTATTTTGACACTTTTAGAGGGTTTTAATTCTAAATAAAGTTTTTGAGGATTTTAGCATTGCATTTTCTTTCGCATCCTAAATTATTTTGGAACATCTGTCTGTATTTAACTCTTTAGAAAGCATTTCAAAGATAATAGTTTAATTTCTTGTTGTTAACCTGGTTACCAAAATTTATTTTTGTGGTTTCATTAGTTCCTTGACTACTTTGAGTGGCTTTGATTTTGTTTTGGACATTTTCAAACATTCACAAAAAATGGAGATAATGTACCCCTATTAAACAACAATCAATAATTATTTTGCAACTTTATAGATTCCTCTAGTTTAGTACTAGAGGATTTGAAGAATTTTAAAGCACATATTTGATATGTGTTTCGCCGAATAAGGCTTTTTTATGGTGTCAAACTGATAAAGACATGTTGTCATTTACCACAACATTAAAAATTCCTCAGTATCATCTAAGATATTTGCTTTTCCCTGATTGCTCTGAAAACAAATCTTTGTTGCTGTTGTTTTTCTACAGTGGTTTGTTCAAGTCAGGATATAAACAAGATTATAACCTGACTCTTTGTTTATTAAACCCCTTTTCCTTGAAAAAAGCAGGAAGTTAAGAATAGATCAAAATACTTCCATTAAAATTCTTTCTAAAACGGCCTCCCTGGTGGCGCAGCGGTTAAGCGCTGTGCTGTGGAGCTGTCGCCCGGCCTGGGAGAATCCCACATGGTGCGGCAGACCTCTCCTGCCTTGCCCGTTGCTCCCCTCAGCAATGTATTTCTGATCTGCCTGTTCTGCTCCCCACTCTGTCTCTGGTGGGCCCTCTCTCCGCCCCGCGCCTTTGGCCTATACCCCAGCTTGTATAAATAAATAAATCTTTAAAAAAAAATTCTTTCTAAAACAAGGTGATCAGGTAACTGAAAACATCCATATACAAATGTTTTTAATTGAGGAATTGCAATCTTTGATGGAAAATTAGAATAGAGTATTCAAGATCAGTAGCAAATAAAATAAAACTTTTAACAATTTGTATTCTTAACAAATTATTGTTAGCTCCTATAAGTTCCAGGGAAGGGTGAGGGTTGCCCCCAGGACCCCCCCAAAATCTGCCTGTACTAAATAGGGTCTGCCATTCACCACATCAAGAATAACATACTCTAGTGTGTAAGACCTTCAATGGAAAGGAACTTTAATACAATTAGTGTGCAATAAAGAAATGAGAAGGGATAGACAAAAATATGCTTTCCAAATGAAGCACCCGAAGTTACCCATCCCCTGGTGGGTAAATGCCCAGCCAAACAGGGTTGGCCAAAGCAGGGCCACTGAGACCCAAAAGCTTGTCATAAGGCACATCAGGGGTCAGATAAATCTGGAAGCAAAAAATCAAAATCAAAATCAAGGTAAACACGGCCATTCTTAACCTCGCTACAGTTCTCTCACCCATGTCTCTTTCAAATGTCTCTTTCCATGTCCCCCAAGGCCCTGGTACAAGTCGTAGGCCAAGAGGCAAGCACAGCTTCTTCACATATCTCCCTGCTCCATGTACCTCCTCCAGGTGTCCTGGCTCTCCATCCTTCTTCCTTTTTACCTTACATTCCTCTCTAGCTTCTCCTCCTCCCTGCTCAGCTCTACCCTTCCTTGGTTGGGACTGGGAGCCTGGGACCTCTGCTTTTCCTGGGGACCACCCTGATACATAAGATATGAAAAAAAAAAAATTCCCCTATACCCTTCTAGGTTCTTGGCTGAAACTTCTGTAGTAAAAAACAGATTAACAGAAGAGGAAAAAAGCAGAAATTTAACAGTGTGCCTAGGTATACTTCTTGTTTACATGAGAATGACCTAAGAAGACTGAGTAACTCCCTGAAATAGTCATCACATTAAATAGCATCTTCAGTTCAAGACAAAAGTATAACTTGGGGGCAGGGAGACCAGTGGTGAGAGGTTACCAGGGAGACCACTGTAAACAAGGGTAAGGGTCAGCAAATGCAATTTTTTACCTTCTCCTCTGATGAATTTCTAGAGATTTAGAATCACCTCCTTCTTCCTGGTAAAGAGAGGGAGACAGCCTTACAAATAGAGATCTCTCTCTGTACAAAGAGCGGTGGTGGATTAGTCTTTTCCGCCCTTCCTCACTCCTCCCATCTAAAAACCTAAATCCCCAAGCGTTCACTTAATATCAGTGTCTCAAGATCTGTCTTGAATTTAGGATTCCTGCTTAATTTCATACCATTCATGTGATTTTCAAATTCCTGCATTTCTTCAACCAGGACTTAGTCCAGATATTCGCTCTGCTTCCATTGCTCTGTATCTGCTTATATAAGATGTTCTTTTATATCTGAGATAAGTGGCACAGATGTTAAAAACTGTTGTGATGCCTTCCGACTAAATTTCTCCTAAAATTCAAGAATTCATAGATGCTCTTTAAGCATATATATGCATTTCTTATTTAGTATCCAAAATTTTTGTTACTTAAACAAACTAAAAATAAGGTAAAAAGAGGAAATAAAGAAATAGAAATTGCACAGAGAGGTGCATTAGAAAAAGATAATTGTGAGTGATTTCCTGCAGTGATGTGCATGAGAAAAATGGACTGAAAAGTAAACTTAGAATTTCATGTCAATCTCTGAAGAAGCGAGAAATACAAAAATACACACGAAAGGTATTAGTGGATTAGCAGAGATGAAGGAACATAGGGACACAGGAATTTACAAATCCTGAGATGTAGGCACTGAAAGTCACAAAGGAGGGGGCTTGAATGATCTGTCACAATGAAAAGCAAGATCACAATATGTTAACCTCTAAGTGTAATTACTGGGAGGCAGACAATTGCAGATTGTTCTGAGAACAAAAAAATGGAGATTGAAAATGCTGATAGTGCCATCATAAATGTAAATGTATAAATGTAAAGGAGTAATATTCTTCACTGTCCACTTTTTTGGACTCAGATTCCACAATGTACTCTGAAGTCCCTTTTGAATTTAGTTGAGTTTCCGTCCAAATCCTGGGTTTATTCAGGTGATTCTTAGCCTTATGGAGGCAGCTGCCCAGTTTATTACCAGTCCAGAAGCTTCTCATGTGTGCTAGCTTAGTGTATGGAGAGTAGTAGTGCAGAGTGTACCGCTCAAGTAGATACTTCTGGCAGAAGAACAAAGATGACTTCCTGCAGAAGGCCATAGAATAGTGGAAGCAGATAAACCATGGGAATGGATGACATGGTGAGATGAAGGAGTAATAAGGTAACAATGGTCAAGTGGAGGGATGACAAAGTAAAATAGGTAAAATTTCTTTATCAGCCTTTCAGAAGGATGCTCTTGTTGGCTTCTTGGAATGTTGGTGGTTTGGTGTAGTTCAAGGTTCAGATCTAGCTTAAAGTGGACAGTAAAGCAACTTACTCTGCAATGGCTTTTTTCAGCTCTATTTTTTATATGGCCCAGTGATGCCACTTTTCACAGGGCTAAACCTAGGGTGAATTGAGCCATTCCATTTCTGTCTAGCTCAACTGCATTACTGCGTATCTGATCCAAGTACATAAAACAATATAAATTCTGATTAGCACAGAGATTGGTAAAATAAATAGGTGAAAACTGTGCTGTTCTTTATTTCTTAAAGCCTAAATTTGAGGTAAGATTCAACAGTTTCACTTTACACTCTGTGGTTTTAGTCATTTACTTGTCACCTTGAAGAGTCAAGGTCAAGGTTAGTTTTGATGAGATGAAACATTCCTGATTTTTCAGCTTCCAGTTTGTTTTTGTGCATTTTTTCTGATTTCTTAGTGTAGTGGGGAGAAATATCAGGGTGAGGTGGGAGGCGCGGGGGTGAAAGAATTCACCAGAGACATAGTAGACAACAGAAAAGGCAGATTTGTTGAAATACCCTGCAATCGAGCAGGGGAGAGACTGAAGAGATCTGATGGAAAGAAGGATTTGAGACTCTCTTTTATACTCTACTTTCAAGGGCTTTCTTATTGGGGTTCCGGTTAGGGCCAACTCTTTGCTATATTGTCTGGTCTTGGGTATTGACCTTTGACATAGCATGTGTCCTTTTCCTGCATCTGTATTCATGGTCAGTGACCAGGTCTTAGGGCCTGGTTCCCAACGCAACCTTATAGATTCCCTTATCTATTCTACTCAAGTCTCCCAAGCTGCCCGCTGGCCAAGGAGTGGGGGCTTAGTCTTTAACTTTATTAAATAGTACCCCAACATTTAGCATACTCATTACAAAACATCATGCTTAATCTCTTTAAATGTGTTTTAAAAAAACAAAAAACAAAAAAAACAAAGCAGTCTTTAATTTTTAGAGGAATTTTAGGTTCACAACAAAATTGAGGGAAAAACATGCAAAGCATTGTCATAGACCCCTGTGTGCCACACACACAGCAGCTGCCCTCACTGTCACACCCACACAGAAAGGTGCATTGGTTTATTTTCCATTTATATGTAGAAGGACTTCTTGATTACTTCCAACTTTTGCAATTATAAGTAAAGCAACTATAGACGTCATTATGCAGGTTTTGGAATAGACATCAATCTTCAATTTTTTTCAGTCAACATTAAAGAGTAGGATTGCCGAATTGTATGATGAGAGTATGTTTTATTTTGTAAGACACTGTCAAATTGTCAAAGTGGCTGTATATGTTGCATACCCACTAGCTATGAGTAAGAATTCCTGTTGCTCCATGTGTTCATCAGCGTTTGATGTTGTCAGTGTTCTGGATTTTGGCTGTTCTTATGGAAGTATAGTGGTATGCCATTGTTGCTTTAATTTGCGTTTCTCCAATGACATAAAATGTGGAACATCTTTCTATGATTATTTGCCATCTGTCTGCCTTTTTTGGTGATGTGTTTATTAAGGTGTTTGTCCCATTTTTAAGTAGGGTTTTGAGTTTTAAGATTTCTTTATCTATTTTGGATAATAGCCCTTTGTTACCTATGCTTTTACAAATATTTTCTCCCAGTCTGTAACGTATCTTTTCATTCAGTTGACAGTGTCTCTCACAGAACAGAAAATTTTTATTTTAATCAAGTCCAGCTTCAACTGTCAAAAGTATAAAGTTAGTGTCTCTATTCACTTTTTGCCTGTGGATGTCCAGATATTCCAGTGTTTTCCTAGGATTCATATATAACAATTTATTTGAATTGTCTTAATTTGTTGACCATTTAGGACATACTATTTTTTTAGCCATTATTAGTAATGGGTTGGCCAGCATGCGTACAGCTAAATCTTTATAATTTTCAATGGAAATTTTCTCAGTATAAGCCATATATTTTTTTAAAGATTTATTTATTTATACATACAAGCTGGGGTACAGGCCAGAGGCGTGGGGCGGCGAGAGGGTTCACCAGAGACAGAACGGGGAGCAGAACAGGCAGATCAGAAATACACTGCTGAGGGGAGCAGCGGGCGAGGCAGGAGAGGTCTGCCGCACCATGTGGGATTCTCCCCGGCTGGGCGTCGAACTCGCATTGCGTGCTGCGGACAGCTCCACAGCGCAATGCTCAACCACTGCGCCACCAGGGAGGCCCCAGTATAAGCCATATTAAGCCCTTTGCTATGTATTACCAAGTAGTTTGTCAGATATAATCAATACTTTTATTAGTAATATGTAAGTACCTGTTTCCCTGTGGCTTCAATATTGCATATAGTCAGATTTAAAATGATTCTAAACTTGAGAAATAAAGATTTAAAACTCATTAAAGATTCTTTGACCATTGAAGTTAAAGATACTTGTGTATTGATATAACATGTAAATTCATTCCCCCCCACCCTTTTTTTGGGTGAATTCTTTCGTTATACTTTTTGACCATTTTGCTACTCTGATGTCTTTTTCATACTGATTCATAGTTAAAGTATATTAAGGACAGTAATTCTTTGACAAACATTTGCAAGTATTTTACTGGGTTCGTTTTGATTTTCAATTGGGTTTAAGGTATTTTAATTTCAAAGGGCATTGATTTTATGTTGTCAAATTTATCAAATTTTCAATGACTACTTATTAGTACCAACACAGATTACCTGTCTGGGTGTGTGCTTTAGGTTGCAGCTAGGATTTCAGCATGTCTTACCACTTGTTTACATTGCCTTTGCTGTTCTGTTCATTTCATAGAACTATTTTACATATCCCTCACTGAAGTGTCTCTTAAAATTTCCTGATATACCCTCTGGTCTCTTAAAAGTGTTATGTAGATTTTTGGCTTACACAGAATTAGTTCATAAGTTACCATTTTAATTTATTTTAAAGATTTATTTATTTATTTATGCATACAAGAGCTGGGGTGCAGGCCAGGGGTGGGGGTGTGTGAGAAGATTCACCAGAGACAGAGGGGAGAGCAGAATAGGCAGATCTACTGAAATACACTGCTGGGGGGAGCAGCGGGTGAGACAGGAGAGGTCTGCTGTGCTATGTGGGTCAACTCCCTGGCCAGGAATCTAACTCATCATGCTGCAGTGGCTGCAGATAGCTTTATAGTGCTGAGACTTAACCCTTTGTGCCACCAGGGAGGCCCAAGTTACTGTTTTTAGGAAATACTCTTAATAAGGCTGTTGAGAAAATCTAATTTAAAAGGCTACCTTCATCCAATTCTTAGTGCCATTATTGCAATTAAATAGTAGAAACTGTTTCTAGAGTCTGTTTTTGCTTCCTGGATCATTGTACATTCTTTCAGTAAACATCAATTAGATGAGTTAATTCGGTTTGTCTAGGCCTAATAAAAATGAAACTGAAGTTATGGTTTTAATCCTCTACATTTACCAAATGTTTGGTACCAGCCTGCACAGCTCTACCACCTGTCCAAAAGCCAGGGAAATATGAAAGTAATAGTGTTTTTTTTTTTTAAGATTTATTTTTATTTACTTATGCATACAAAAATTGAGGTATAGGCCAGAGGTGCGGGGTATGAGAGGATTTACCAACAGAACAGGCGGAATCTCCTGAAATACACTGCTGAGGGGAGCAACTGGGGGGAGATGGGGGAGGTCTGCTCCTCCATATGGGAAGCTCCCTGGCAGGGGGATTGAACTTGTGCTGCAATGACTGCTGATAGCTTCATAGTGCTGAGACTTTAACCACTGCACCAATAGGGAGACCCAATAGTGGTTGCTACTTTCTTGATCATGTGCCAGAAGTGACACATTAATACAAATATTTTAACAAACCTAAGTAAGCCTAACAAAAAATTCCATAATACAAGTGTTCTCTGTTGCTGTTATACTTTGTGTGGGCTTCAATACATCTTGATACCCCACAGGAAGGGTTCATTGTTGGTGACTGCTGTTTCTTCCTATTTGCTTATAGTGATTCGCCATGAAAATGTATTTCAGAAACACTCAAGTTGTAAATAAACAAAAAAGGTTAACAGAAAGGTCAGACTTGCATTTTAAAACATTTTCCGTTTATAGTCACTTACATGTTATAAATGGGTAGAAATGATACTTTTCAATTCTGACTTTGGTACACTATGATAAAATGTTCATATACATTCTGAGAAAGCTGGATGTTTGAGAGATAAAATACAGCAAATATTACTAACTTCTGAGGACAAATAGAAAAGTTACAAGTAGAAAAGTTACAAATTCTATGCGTCATATTAGTAAGCATGGAATAGACACCAGGGGTTATTGAATAAAATATTTTTTATTTCAACAAAATTATTTTCACATATATTTATTTATATATGGTCCTTCCACTGCAAATGGAAATTTTAGAGAATTTAATATTACATATCGTTGAATGAATTCCAGGCAATTCCTGTGGTATTCATCAATAAAATAATGTTCATATTCTCAGAAGCCCATTTGGAAATGTCACTTTTAGTCTGTCTCTCCATTTAGAGAGAAGAGTGAGTAAAGCTTTTCTTAATCACTCCTTGATAAAATTCAAAAAAAGAAGAGAAATATACAAATAACAGACACTAAATTTAATACTTAAATGAAAATTAATGTGACACAATTGGCTACTCGGGAGTAAAGAAAAATAGATTGTCTTTCTTTGTTTACCTAAGAAGAAATAATTTAACATGGAGCAAGATGACAGAATGTAGATTTAGAATAAAATTATCTTTTAGAAAAAGATATCTTGGACATTGTTTACTAAACATTCTTGTGGCTCTATTTCAGATACACTCTAACATATAGAGAAATATACAAATAGTAAAGATTGATAAATTGCAGTTAAATTTCTAATTATTTTTTCCTATTTAACTCTCATATTAAAATCACATGGAGAGCTAAGGGAGAGAAGCAGGATGTCAGGCAAAGGAATGATGAGGGATAGTACATATATAATATTATTAAAAATGTAGTTTAAATCTGACGTGAAGCAAAAATACTAAAGAGAAGCAATTAATGTGAGTGTAATTTGCTAAATCAGTAAAATAGTGCTTTTTTTCTCTAGTAGTCTGCAAATGATGACAGAAATTAACATTTATGTAAAATAAAAAAATCTGTATAATGCACTGAGATGTAATACTGAACAAATATAAATGCGTGTGTCTTAAATGGTAAATTTATCACTAATCACATGATATACATATGAACTGAGTTATGTTCAATGACCTAGCCTTGGACCATAGTATAAAGAAAGCTAGTAATTTTTAGAATGTTCAAGTTTACCATATCCATCCATCCATCCACCCATCGTTCTATTTAATCTTTTAAGTTTTAGTGTCAGTGTTACAGTGTAAACCATAGCTATTGAAGCAGCCTTTTAATCATATCCTCAGTGGTCGTGATTGACTGTTTTTGTTGGACCTGTCACAAACTTGCCTTCTGTGTGACAGCTGTCCCTCCCTTAAGAGGATTCCATGACTCTGGCCCCAACCGCATGTGATTGTACAAGGAAGAGATTACTGATTCAATGGGGACCTGTTATCCTATTCAGTTTGAAATCATGGGACTGGGAGGTTGGATTATTCAGTCCTCCATACTGCATCTAAGATAAGACAGGAGATAACCAAGTTTGGGCCAATATAGATGGGGCAGAATAGCACAGAGGAAAAAATTGGAAACACCATGTAACCCCAGAGAAGTGAAGAGCAAGGTGTTGGTTCATGTCATTGTTTTCATTTTGTCTAGTCCATATGGAATATTTTCATCTCACCAGTTCCTGTGGTGTCTGAGTATATTCACAGACCATAAATTCCAAAAGATACACTTTTATTCTCTGTCCTTCCCTTTAAATCATTGTTTTCCCCCATCTATTCTTGAGTGGTTTTGCTTAAGGATGCTTAAGATATTTTTGTGACATGCAAGCAGTAATTTTCAACCAAGGCATTGGTTTTTATTTAAGATTTACATTTCTTTTCACATGCAGTCCTGGGAAAAACAAGTCAGCAACTTAAGGAAACCAATTTAGATATTTAACTTAGACTGCAAGTAAAAATGTTTAAGTTATGATGTATTTGAATATGTTACTATATGCAAGGATAACAGAATTAGATTTTTAATGAATTTTGAAGAAGGTATGACTTTCTCAGTTCACAAGTATAGCAAACAGTTTTAAAGTAAAAGATTAGTGGATTTAGCAGTATAATTAAAAACCTCTGGATGCTAAAAGGCAAAGTAGACTACACTAAATCTCCTATATAGACATATTTGTCTGTAGTAATTTATACTTTTCTTTATCTTAATATATATGTATTTTAAAGATATTCATCACAACAGTATCTATTCCATGTAACATACTGAAGAAAATTTGATATTCAGTTGTTGGAGAATATTTAGAAAAATTGGTAATTTCACCTTTTGGTTTTTATAATAAATGCTACATGATAATGAAAATGTGACATGTAAAATAATAATAGAGGAAGAAAGCAAAATATTGGATATACAATATTTTTTCAAAACATTTCAAAAACTTAGAAAGGAAGAAAAAAAACCTCAATGATTGACTTAAGACAATTTAATTTTGTCTCTTTATTTCTAAAATGCATATGTTAATATACCTATATAATTATTTTGATACCCATATTATTAAGTTACAATTTGCAATTCATTCATTTAAAGACACATTGTTATAGTTTTCTGTAGCCAAAATTCAATAGTTTTTTTTTATAGGAAAAGATAATTTAAAATAAACTACCTGTTCAAGACTGGCTAAATAGTCTACAGTGTTTCTATTTGGAAAAATAAGTATTAAAACTTATCTCTACAGACAATGTAGAGAAATTGGGAAATATTACCTTAAAATATCAATAAGTCTATATTCCCTGCAATTATAGACATCTTAAAATATATGCCTATGTCTATGGAAGCAAGAACATAATTTTACTAATATCTGAGTGCTGAAATTATGAATATTTTTCTTAAGATGAAGCTTTTCATAAATTTGTCATATTGTTTTGTATGTGTAAAGAGTTGGTTTAAATTGAAATCAACCAAGAAGGCCATTAGACTAAGGAAGCTCTCTACTGTCTTGGTAGTACGCAGGTCAGTGAAGAGAAATATGCCAGAGTCAATTCCTATAAATGCTTCAGGGTTATGTACAACTTTAATCACAAAATGTCAACTAGTTTCTCCTAAATAATATAACCAATGAAGCTGTAGTCAATCAAATAACTTCCTTTCATGTTCTGGATCTTTTCTGTAAAAACCTTGCCCTTACTTCCTGTTGGTGGAGCCATCTGCACTACTGGTTTGGCCACTACTGGAGTGGAATTGGTGTTTACACAAATAACTTAAAATGTTTAATCTGACTCAGTTTATCTTTAACATGTTGAACAAAGATGAGATTTTTAATAGCTTGAAAATCGATGTCTTTCTGCCATATATCAAGATAAGTTTTCTGAACCAAACCATGAAGTCCTTTGTACACTGTGTATTGTGGTAATGGCAATTTTTGCCAGTGTTTGAAAAGGCAAAGCTAAACCTTGTTTGAAAAAAATACCAATATGGGATCTGAAATTGTCATGAGAAAGGTTAGTTTTAACTATAATACACTTAATTCAGCTACTTATACTCTAATTCTTTATTGAAGTTATGACTGAAATAGCCCTAAGAAGTTTTGTTTTATTTTTTTAAGTTGCTAATTACATGTCCATCAGAATAATGGAAGAGTAATTATCCTTATTGTGCTTAGTGACATTGAAACCTCTATTATTCTGTGATTGGAGCTGCATAATTATAGATAATTGCTGTTACTGTATTGCCTGTTCAAATATAGCTCAGCAAAAATTACTTTATTTTAATTAAACATGTTTAGGGTTTTAAAGTTTGGTTTGCTATCATAACCAAACAAACTCTGTTTAAATGTCATAATGGTCTGTTTGGTTCTAACATTTGTTAATTAGTTTTTCAGCAAATCAGTTGTTCTATTTTAGATAAACTGACCTTGTTCCACTTAAAAATCAATTACATGAAATATAAAATTAAATGATTGATGCATTTTCATTTCTAGGACTCAAATCTACAAGCAAACCTAAACTTATTCTAATAATACTGGTCATACTGTTTAGCTCAAGGAGATGATAGCATTGGGTAAAGTTTATAGATACTTAATGAAATAAAACATGGTGGAAACCATCTATATAAATATGACACAACTAGTTTTGAAGAGAGTCAAGGAATTTTAATATAGAGAAATATAAACCCCCTTTGCCAAAATTATCAGTATCTCAGAAAACGAATTGCAAGAGGAATCAACTACATAACTTGAGCATGCAGCCTGCCCAAAACTCACTCATATCCTTTCCCACTTTAGGTTTTGTGCAAGAAGACTGAGAAATAACTGGCACGGGTCAGTGCTCCCTTCTCTGTGCATTTGTCTAGGTCCCAGGGGTGCCTTTCACAGTGTGGTCATTTGCTCTTATTTCTTCTCCCCATGTAACTGTGTGATTGTAATTCACTCTTGGAACCAGTTTAGGTTCTTTGGAGGTTTGCATGTTATTGGCTTATACTACTTAGAGTCTCCTAAGTAAGATTAAGTCAACTGCACAAACTAAGGTGAAAAAGAGGAATTCCCCTAAGACTCACAAACGTCCAAGCTAGACCATTTCAAGGCACTTAAGACTGCAGAAGATGAGCAATGAAATGTCCCCAGCAGCAGAAGGGAGAAAAGTGAGGAGTTGAGATTAATAGAAAGATGAACAGACTCCAGACTATCTATCTTTAATTTCAAAGCCTGCATTCATCCAGTCAGCAATACATTTATCGTTTAATATTCACTTCCCATGATCAACTATTTGAATGTGAGGACAGGGCTTAAAATAGATAAACCTACTGTTGAGAAACATTGATAAAAATTCTGAATTCATTTTCTTCCTGACCAAGACAACTTTTAGTCTGTCTAAATTCCTTTGTTTTACTTGTTTGCTTCTCTGTCTCTCTTATAATTGTTTGTTGTAAAAGATAGTGACATTTTCTAGTTATCTAGGCTCTGTGTTGTTGGACTCCTTTTTCTTTTTACTCTCTTACCCTCATACATATGTTCATATACTATACACTACATACACTGTAATATAAATTTGCTGTTCATTCCTAACAGTACATTTCTGTTTCTGCTTCTAATGTCATTCTCTTCATTTGCTTTGCCTTTCAAATATACGTTTCTACCATACCCTGTATGTTTCTTTCCTGCCTTAAGCCCTAACTCAAATGCTTTTCATTGAGGATTCTTTCATAATGAGCGACACTGGCAGTTATATTTTTTTAACTTCCTTTTGGTTCTCTCTTATAATAGTATTCTATTTTGCATGAGTTGTTTATGTAGTTGCAATTTTATCCTACTAATTTGAAAGTTCTTTGAGCTAAGTGTCCATCCAGGCATGATATATCAATATATCACAAGTAACATTACTTTCAATTCCAAAACCTATAAATGAGAAGAATGTCAGATTTCCTTTGAAGATTTTAGTAAGTATGGGGCATGTCTGAGCTAACAAGGAAAGCTTTATCTGTCACTGTATGTCAGTCTTCTCTGGATATGATGACAATTTTTGTATGTAACTGTTTATCATTTGTGTAGTGGGTTCGTTCTGAGATTTAGTGTTTACAAGGAGATGATAATTAAAATAGACAACATTCTTTCATCTTAGTGAAGATCATGCTCAAGTAGAATAGTAGTGTATAAATGTTTACCCTTTGTAATCAGAAATGCTTATTATAAACAAACTATTTTTGTAATGAAACTTAAATAATGTAATGAAACACCACTTTTGGAGCAAAATTTTCTAGATTTCCATTATAGATGCTTCAGAAATGAAAAGAGGAAGAAAAACTTTTCTTCAGCTTTTGATTAATGACCCTATGCAATTTATCTTGGATTTACTGACAATATGGGCATAATAGGAGTGACTGGATTAGTCAGATTTTCTGCAGCACATGAAAATAGTCAGATTTTCTATAGTACATGAAAATGATAGCATTATGCTATCAACCGTACACAATTCCATTTCCTGGGAGAATGGAGTTAGTATGTGGTAGGAAAATGACTCCTGTCCAAATTATGTCTCATTAGAAAGAAAGAGGGAGAGAAAAGCCAGAAAAATATTAGAAACATTAACTCCTAGAAATCAGAAATCACAAACTTTAACAAATATGGAAAAAGAGGAGTGAAATTTAGAGTTCCGATCACGCCACTTGTAGCTATATTACTGTGCACTATAAATTAACGGGTTGCTAGCTCCCTTCTATTTAGTGAGGTCTGAACAGGGAAGGGTTTTGTTCCTTGCTTCACTTGCTCTGGTACAGTCTTTCTGTAGTTTCTTCTTCACTCCCCAGATAGCACTGCTATTTCTAGACAGCTTCTCTTGGATAAAATGTTTCATTTTCGTTTGAAGAATTCAGGCTATATGGTGTCAAGAAGCAAGGCAAGGCTTTTCACTTCTCTTTCTTAAACTGTCCCCATTAACATACCAGAGAAACAGGAACCTCCTCACAAATAAAGGTGGAGTTTTGATGCTCTCTCTCTTGAATTCTTTAATTGCATTTCACAATACTGTTTTAAATATTTATAAAGTCCATACAAAGAATTTTGGATTCCAGGGAGTAAAATAAATTCAAATAGATTCTGCCTTCTTCAGTTTACATTTGAAACTTCATTCCAGACTTGTTATAATGTTACTTATGATGTTACTTACTATTTATTAGAGGTTGGAATTCTAGCATGGTGTGTGGGATATTGCAGATAATATTTCCTTGTAGACCTTTATAATTTTTATCTTTGGATCTTTCTTCTTTGGATCTATCCTCAGCTCACAAATTTTTCAGAGAAATTCAAAGGGCCTAGCATGGAAAAGGAAAAAGGGTATAGTCGTAATCTATAAAGACGTCTCCTTCTAGCTCTCTTTCTAGATTCCCATAGTAGGTGATAATCTTTACATTGATAGAGGCATTCAGGAATAAAACTCATTTTCCCACGGCATCCAAAAAGTGGCAGTTGGAGAAGATTTTCTCCAGAAAAATTTCCTGCCCCTCTAGATTCTTCTCAGGTTGGACAAGCAAGCAAATTAATAGAGTGATTAATAGGAGGAAAAGACCAAATTTAATAATTTAAAAATAGGTACTGAGAATTTGTATGACTGTTCATTCTTAAGTAAGTGAGACAGACTGGGGTTTTATATCCTTAGATAAGGAATGAAATGGTGGCCCGGGGCATCAAGTGTCTTACATGACAAGGAATGGATGACTTCATGTGACAGCACCTTACCTCTGGATGTTTGCCCTGACTTAAGGTAGGTTTTCCCCTTTAGTTGGTTATTCTGGAGATGACCCAATCTTTGGATAATCTGTGTTTCTTTAAGTAATAGTAACATTTCTCCCGAAGTTCACAAGGCCTCGATTAACTTTACCAAGGTGACATGATTTAGAAAAAGATTGGTCTGGATATCTTGAATAAAGTCTATCTGAACATTTTGAGGAATACCAAACCTACACAATCAAACCATTATGTAATATGATTAAAAAGAGCAGATAATTCTTTTTCATCTCCATTATAATCTGAGCTAAACACTACAATTATGATTCAAATGAAAACGTAGCTTAGTGCCTGGGATTCATTAAGTACTCACTACATATGTTTAAAAATTCAATTCCAAATAAAAGGTTTCTTTCTCTTTTCAAACCCAATGTGAAACTCCTTCAAATGTACACGATATAGCTTGTTATCACTTGGCATTTTTGCAAGTAAGTACAGATACCTATAATTATATTAACTTCCTTAAAGTGACTTAGGATCATATCAAAATATCTATTGTAATTTACTAATTTTCATTGTTGTTATTTTTTAATCTCAGTAGGCTCTTGATTAAGCACTGAAAATTCAGAGTTTTGAGTTTTGCTTCTAAGTGGAGATGAATGATATAAACAAGTAATTACAGATCAAGTAGGATATACTTTGTCTGAGTGGCAAAAGGGGTGTTCAAAAGGGCAAAGAAAAGAAATTAGCTAATGACTCTTGGAGTTAGAAAAGACTGCCAGGAACAGGTGTGATTTGTGTGGGTTTGAAGGATGAGACAGGGCTGCTAAAATCCCTTGACTGAAGAAGTAGTGAGTTATATGTAATAAGTCTACATATGTCCATATTCTTGAGAAGTGTGGAGCCTCATAGCTGCTTTTTCTACCAGAGCTTCTGTTATTATATCTAAATTTGTACTGAATAAAGAATTTAACCCAACATTGCAAAGAAATATTAATTTAGCATCTTAAGAATATAGTAAATAGAAGCAAGTCATTTGCTAGTTTAGAAATTAGTAGGAGCTTCTCATAATAAAAGTAATTATTATTAGCTGGATCATAGGTTAACTATGCCTCTAAAATATAATTTCACGGTGATAATAGGGTACAAAAGTAGTACAATTTTAAAAGTTTATAGTACTGTTCTTTTCCAAACAACTGAGTTCAAACTGAGCCTTTCCATTAGTGTCATGTAACAAAAATTGCATTTTTGTTCTGCAGTTTTTCTTTTTTTACAATCAGAACATTGTAGAGCATTTAGCTTCTAGGAAGCTTCTTTTTAATAAGCGGGATTCTGAATGGCTTCTCAGGTTCATCGTTAACATGTTACCCATAATTAATTGTCATCCTTCATGAAACAAGTGCAGTATTAGCACAAAGTGAGTCGGGTTTTTCATTTAACAGAGAAGCTTGGAGAACAGAGATAAATGCATTTTTGTTTTGTCATCTTTCTTCATATAAAATAATTCAGAGGCTTCTCTGACTGTTGAAAGAGTTCCTCCCAGCAATGCGTGTGTTCTCCCCGGCCAGCACAGAGCTCTCACTCTCTGGCAGTAGCTGGCTTTGAAGAGAACCGTAACTGTAGTGGTTTTAACAATTTCAATGGAATTTTCTTCCTTTGCACTGATAAGTACACTTACTGGAAGTCTGTCTTTTTCACAAAGGATAATTTAAAAGTTGAGACACCAGAACTAACTAAAAATTGAATCAAACACAGTAACTTTAATTCCGTTTTTCTGTAGAATCTTCTACCTTTATCTGCATCCTATTTTTAATAACAAAACACATTACATTGTTCTTTTATTTTTAAGCAATGAGAAATATTGGTAGTGAAGTAGGAATCAGAACTGTGAAAAAAATTTCATACTATTTTGTTTTTTACCTTGGCTCATTTGTTTTTAAGCAGCAAGAATAGGCATGCTGCTTAAAAATCTGATTGTTAAGAGGAATAGAAATGATATCCACCTGTGGTGTGCACTGGAGTTCTTTTCTTTTCCCAGGAAGCTGGGAGTGAGCCTAATCAAACCTGGTAAAATTGAGTTGGTTTGTTAGAATTACATAGGGATGAGAAAATCAACATGCATAATAAAAGCATTTGATAGGAGGAGAGATTAAAAGAGATTTTGTTATTAAGGCTAGAAGGAGGAAAGAAAAGGATAACTGTGTTAGGTTGGGAGAGCTGATGCCAAGATAGGATTAACCATGCAAACATTTTATTAAGTAAAGCAGCTGCTGGAGGAAGTGTGAAGAGAGTGAGAAGGCTGGTAAAGCATTTAGACCAGCCTTAAGTTAAAGAGAGGGAAAGAAGATTAAGTATCAGTATCTTTGACTGTTGGACAGTCTCAGGAATATTAGACAAGGTTATTGGGTTGTCCTCAAGCCAGAGTCAGATATCAGAGGTTTCATGTCCCTTCGGTGTCCTAGCATCTGACCTGCCTTAGTATTCCTGCTGCTATCAGCTGGCTGTTTGATGTCTCCTCCGTGGTGGGTATTTCCTGATGGATATGAGCATGTGATATAAAAGTCTTCATGCTTGACACTTACTCACATATGTGAATTCACGTGTCTAACCAGAGCACTTTTGTTTTGGTCTCTGATCTTTTAATTTTTTTCCTCCCGTAATCCTAACCAGATGGTCTGGCCAATGGCCTCTATTCAAAAATCTCTCTAGATAGTCTCACCGTGGACCACTTTTCCTTCTACAGGTTCACTCATTGGCTGTTACCTCAGTTCCCAAATAAATAGAATTGGACTTTCATCATCATTCTATCTGTCCCCTAGAACTTCCCATTTTAATAATAAGCCATGATAGGTGTCTGAGATCAAATTAACTCAGACCCTATGTCCTTTAGTCCTCAAAATATTTGGTTATTCCACTTTCCCCAGAGTGTAGTCACTGAATAAATGGATCCCTTTGTAGAGAGACTGGAGAGTCATCATAGTATAAGCTTGTATTGGTGTTACAGACTCCTTCCTCCTAGGGATTTTGGCAACTCTAACATTGTCTGTATTTGGGAACTGAATTAAGGATGTTTACTCTTATTGGGTGACCGTCCTCACTCAAACATGTTTTAGGTGCTTGTCTACTTTGCTATTAGCTTCACATCCCTTGCAGACTAACTTGACTTTCTGACCTTGCTGGTCCTTATAATAATTTGTCATCCTTAATTCTCAGAGTCAACTTCTACCACATGGCCTTGATTATTTCAGGTCCAATGATGATTGCGGTGAATGTTAATGAATCCAATTTGTGACTTAACATCCCAGTTCTTGAGAGGAAAGTTACGAGGAAACATCTGTGGTGCTGGTACCCTCCCGTCTGTGATTCTTTTTTTTTTTTTTAAGATTTATTTATTTATACATACAAGGTAGGGTACAGGCCAGAGGCGTGGGGCGGCTAGAGGGTTCACCAGAGACAGAGTTTGGAGCAGAACAGGCAGATCAGAAACACACTGCTGAGGGGAGCAGCGGGCAAGGCAGGAGAGGTCTGCCACACAATGTGGGATTCTCCCCGGCAGGGCTTCGAACTCGCATCGCGTGCTGCGGACAGCTCCACAGCGCAGTGCCCAAACGCTGCGCCACCAGGGAGGCCCCCATCTGTGATTCTTGATGGTGAATACATTGTCCTTTAGTTTCTCTTGTAACACAACACTCTGCTCATCTTCTGATCTTGCTTAACATATACATTACAGCATCCCCAGATCCCTTAGCCTCTTTATTCCTTCTTCTCCTTCTGTCAGGAAAAGCAAGACATTTCTATTTCATTATAATTAGATTTCTTTTTTTTTTTCAGTTTTCCAAGAACTATCCCTAGTTCTTAGAAAGAGCCCTCAAGTCATTAAATTTCTGCTAGAGTCTTATATTCAAGTCTCTTTAATGATGCACATTCAAAGTCCAAACCTAGAAGCACTCCTCTGGCTACTGCTTGTACATGCTGCTAGCGTTTTTGTAATTTTGTAAGTGTATTTAGCTCAGTAGCGCTCCAGAAGTGTTTTGCTTGAAATTTAATTCTATGGGCAAGTGAGAATGGAGGTGAGCACAGGTTCTCAGGAGCCACCTGTTGCCTTGCTAGGGAGAGGCTTCTTCAACATTTGTCAAGACAGCAAAAATGCTAGCTTCTAATGAAGAAGTTTGGGTCACCTCTGCAAGTTCAGAGAGAGTCTAAGGTGTCCTGCAGAGTAAACATCTTCAAAAGTTTCCATCCAGGTGTTCTCATTCTGTGTGTCCACCTTCCATATAGGCTGAGCATTCACATGTCCCTGGGACTCTGCAGTACAAAAAATGAGCTCAGCAATTTGCTGCTCAGCTTTCTCTGCCATTCCACTGCAGGAGAAAAACCTCTTCGTAAGCTACCACAGAGACTCTCTGGCTCCCCACTTAACTATGAGATGCTTATTAATAGGTCCTCACACTCCATTTACTTTCTTTGTGGTATCAAAAATTTTGCAATAATGAACCAGTTGGTTCTCTTTGTAGGTCTTGCTTCCATGGCTTTCAAATACCAGCCTCATTGCACCTGGCACAGAATTCCCCTCCACCAATATATTTCACCAATATATATTCACCAATATATTCTCACCAATATTCTATCACTAAAAGTGAAATCTCTATCAGGTGTGATGCCATCTTGTTTTGGGTACTATTTATGTCTCATTTACCAACCAGGATTGGGTCCTCTTCATCTGCTGGTCAATGGGTGAGCCAGTACTAAATTCCCATTTTACCGTCTGTTTTCTGGAAGTGTTCTGAAACTACTTGCTAATCTAGGTCGTCTGAGAAGGAGATGTCAAGAGGGGATTAAATAAGTAAGGATTTTACTAGGGGGAAAATCTATGAGAGAAAATAGACTGGGAAGAGTCCTTATACCATAATGTCAATCTGATCAAAAATAGGAAAGAAGGAAGGAAGGTGGATCGAGGTGCCTAGGCAGCCATGTGATCCACTGTAGCTTCAACAGTGTCATCAGGGAGTCCTCCAGCCCCAGATACATGTCTCCCTTGGGGCCTCCCTGGTGGCGCAGCGGTTAAGCGCTGCGCTGTGGAGCTGTTGGCAGCAGCGATGCGAGTTCGACGCCCGGCCGGGGAGAATCCCACATGGTGCAGCAGACCTCTCCTGCCTCGCCCGCTGCTCCCCCCCCCCAGATACATGTCTCCCACATGATCCCTGCTGTGATCAGCTGTTGCCTCAGAGCAGTTCCATGGACAGTGTTTAGCTTGGGCTCAAATGTTTTAACGGGTTTTAGATCAAGGAGCCATTTGGTTTCAGTCCCTACTGCTGGAGGTCTGTGACTTCAGTCTCACGTCCACTCCATGAAACAAAGACAGAGGTAAGATATTTATAAGACTGTACCTTATTCTGATGTTCACATTTGTGGAAGTCGAAACAAGAGGGGATGCTTTTTTATTGTGAAGGAATCCACTGGAGGAAGGACTTGATTTTCAATGCTTCTACACTGCAATAGATCTTCATTGAAGACTTTGGAACCATTAGACCAAACCTCTCTACTCATAGAATGTTAATCAAATTCAGGTTTCCACCCACCACTATCTGAAAGTAGAATTTTCCTATTTGGTATGATTTGATAGGTTGTTTATTGAGTCTGGGAATGGTCAGAATTTTTCTGTATAAGTTAGTGATTAATGGTATTCCCAGATCCAAAAAATAACCTACCACATCATACCATATAGGAATGTGTATTTTCAGAGACACCTGCATCATGTTAAAGTAAGAGTGGAGAGGTCAACTAGTCTAGAACTTCTATCAAAGTTAACTTTCCATAAGCATATCAACTGGTCTTTATTTGTCTTTATTTAAAGAGTAAATTCTGAGTCATTTAAGATTAAAATGGATATTATATAAATCAGAGTTCTAAGGTAATTAAGTGTGTTGGCTAGAGTTATAATGATGTCATATTCACTTAATGCTGAAGGTTACATTGCACTTTTTGTTCAATGCAATAGGTGTTTTGGTAAACCCAGTTTGAGCAAAGTTGGCATTGAAAATTATCGCCCTCAGGTGGCTTAGAAATGCCTACGTTTAAAGGCACAGTGTGAGATTAGCAGTACCATCCTTCTGTTTTTATGAGTCTACAAATTGGTTTTAAAGCATTTTCTTAAAGCATGACCAGAGACAAACTGTTATTGATAGTCAATGAGCACATCTTAGCCTGAAAACATGTCCCTCTGTCAAAGATCACTTTTTAAAATGATGTCTGGGAAATTCTCTAATTGCTTTTGTTTTACTTTTATTTTCAGATGATCAACAATTTAAAGTCAGAAACATACTATGTCCTAGCCTCTAGTATTTGCAGCAAGTCTTAAAAAATGCATATTTTTATACAAATTATTTAGAAATTACAAGTAATTTTTTAACAGATATCTGAATTAGAAACTGGATCCTCAGCAGTTTCAACCAAGGGAATGAGGAGACATTACTAAGAAGGGAGTTAAGACAGGAAAGTCATTTCTGTGCTCTTCAGATTTGTCTTTTAAATTATTGGGGATAAGTAGCTGGTAACATCTCTTTAATAGAAAGAAAAAGTACCCTAAAGAATCATAAGAATCATACCCTGCAGAAATCTTTCATGATTTCAAGATTCTTTAGATTTATGGTGATTTATTATTAGATGTAGTGAACCACCTAAGTCAATGTTATCTTGAAATTCAAACACATCAGATAAGAGCGAACCATTAAATAACATCAAAGCCATTGTAAAGAACAACTCAGGAGAATTATAAAAGGAGTCCTCAGATTTGACAGTGTGTACAGTGTATTCTGCCTGCCCGTTTTAATCATAATCACTGTAATATACAAAAGTCGATTAATTTTAAAGTAAAATTATGGTCAAGGGAAAACTCGTATTCTGCTATTATACGATTTTAGTCATTTTAACATGGCAGCATACTTGCAGCTCTGAGGGTAAGAAACATACAGATCTGAAAACGAGTAATTTTGTAACAAGAAGAAAAAAGAAGCAGAGCAAATTGAAGCTGCATGGTATGCTGTGTGATTTTAAAATATTCCATCAAAATTCTTTGAAGAATTCAATATTTTGCAAGAAAAAAATTGACTTACCATCAAAAGGAAAGTTTATAGAAATAACACTCAAAAATGAAAAATTGAGCTCTGAACAACCTAATTTTTAAAAAGAGGATTTCAAACCTACAAGGACTTTTTTAAGGGAATAGTTATGCTTTCTCAGATTAAGATTTTGAACAAACATCATTTTTTCAAATCTGAGTTCTAGGGTCAAAGAAGTTAGTGGCATCGCCTGAGAGCTTCCTGTCATCTTTCTCCTATACTCAGGTCTCTGCTTTTCAGCACTGAACAAAGAGAAATCAAAAAGCTTAATTATTAGTGTTTCATACCATCATTCATACAGTCCTTACAATCAGTCAAGTCCTCAAATAGCATGTAATGTCTCATGTTATCTCCATCTTCACTTTTGACCCACAAACATTTCGCGATGCAGATATTAAACGTCAAATAGAGCTTGCGTGTCTTTAATCAGACTTAAAAAATTATTAAGTTCTCCTCCTAATGCAAGACAAAGTCCCTGGTAAACTTTAAAAGGTCTGTTTCTTTTTAAATTTATAAACTTTTATTTGCAAACAATTTTGAATTTCCAGAATAGTTTCAGGAATAAAATGAACAATAAATAAGTAAATAAAATGGACAATACCTATATACCTTTTATCCAGATTTATCTATCATTAACTTTTACCATTGCTTTATAATGTGCTTTCTCTTATCTAACTTAATATATATATAAAATGTTTAATTTGTACACATATAAGGATATGTATAATTCATGCATAATTTATATGTATATAGTATACATGTGTATGCAGATACACATATCTGTAGATATATGCACACAAACATAAAAGTTGATTTTTTTCTTTCTTATATAACAAGATATTCCAAGTTTATGTTTAGTTTGTACTTCTCTTGCTCCAGTGCTGAAAGCAGCTTCTCTGAGGAGTCCTGGTTTCTTTTAGTGAAAGTTGGTATTAGAGACGAAGAACTGAGTTTGCAATGTTTGTTTCTACTGTAGTATCATTTCTTCCTGTACTTTTCTGCAGACAAAACTAGAAAATAAGACAGTGTGCATAAAATACGCAGCTATATACACGTAAACACACACACCTTTACTTTCTAATCATACACCCATTCTTGCTTTCCTCTTACCTAAATCAAATATTTGAAATGCACACCATTAGTTGGTTTGTCCACTTTTCCCAGTCATCTTTGATTAGATTGAATCTCATCCTAGAGTAGATTATCGTCTTTCTTTTTCATTTCTACAAGACCCTTATTTTTGCTCTTTTATTTTCTATATTGTTTTTACTGTGTCATCTCCAAAGTTTGCACCTTTCTTTATATGTCATATTCTGTTCCAGAAGCAAAACATCTTTGATGCGTTCACTTTGTCCCTACACATTTTCTAATTTCTTTCCTGTGGTCAATTCTGTGGTTTACCAAATTCTGACAGATGTTCAGTATTTTATCATTGTTGCACATTTTCTTTTTGAGTATGATTTTTGACTATGTGTCATCTCATTCCTTTCCTTTCCTACTTTACTCCCGGAGAATCGTTATTCTTCCTTCGTTGGTCCCTGTACCCACCAACTTGCAGCACAGAGCTGGCAGTGGGAGAATCATTGGAAATATTTCTTTGTAAACATAAACAACCACAGGTAGTTGTAAAGTTATTTTTCCTTGTCTTGCAATAGGCTTGAAGTATTTGTTCTATGTGGTTTGCTTGCCCTTCATGCAGGAAATATTTATAAGTAAAATCTTCACTTTGGTAGATGTAATTAAAATCAGTTTTGTGTCTTTGAAAAACCTTTAAAAATATTACAGCCATAGAATAAAATATTTTCATAGAAATGACCTTTTAGGCTTAAATGTTTAGAAGTTAGACAGCAATGTGAGCCAGATGCTAAGGCCTTCAATTAATTTGGGGGGAGTGACCAGGAGGTCACAAAGTAAAAGGGGCCAGGTGGGAGACATGGGCTTGTATAGCCAGGGACAGAGGAATGGGGATGATCCAGGAGCATAAGGATGTAATGGGCTGGAAAAGCACTGGGGAGCAACAAGGTTTTTGAATATCTCCCAAACTGGAGATTTGGGAAATTAGCAGCATTTAACGTAATAGAGCTTCTGGGGAAATGTTAGCCTCAAACAATAGCCAGTTGGAGGGGATATTCTGTGACTTGTTGGTTTCCAGGAAGTAGAAAATAGGTGAGTAGCATTCCATTCCGATTGGAGAGGCTGAATAGGGCATCATCAGAATGAAAAGACAGTAAGGGGGATGCCTAAGGATGATTGGAGTGGGAGGCTTCACAGGATGAATCCTTTCTTAAATTTTAAGCAGAAATCACATGCAAAGGAGCTTCAGTGCAGACATAGGTTAGCCTCTATTTTGATTCAAAAGTTTAGAGAATGGACCAGGCAAAGGATCCTAGAAGAGGGTTCGTTTGTGGGCACTGAGACAGGCAGGAGCTCTGACTGTAGCGGAGGAAAAATCTTTTTTTCTTCTACTCTTTTAGGTCCTCAGTAGGGTGTTTTTAACAGATTAACTTGAAAGAAACAAACAGAAGCTTACTAACATGAATATCTTAGGATAAATCAGAAAAGAGTAAATCAAAGAGATGTTTAGGTGTTAAGTTAAAGGAAAAGGAATTTTCAGAATTCTGGACAAGGAGGTAGGTTATGGGAAGGTAAACAGAAAAAATATGGTAAAAAAGGCTAGGGTTGCTTATGTGTGCAGATTTGAGTGGCAGTGGCATCTTTTGCATTAAGGAGTCTCTTGTGATTTAAAGTTATTCTCTTATTGGTACAGAGATAAGAGACACCCCTAAAAATGTAAATCTCCATTATCAAATGTAGACCTCCTTTAAAAATGGCAAACAGCTGTCTTCTTTTATCAGTCTGTTTTTCCCCCCTCCAAGTTCGATCTGCCTTTTCATTTGGTTGGCTTTCCCTGGTGGTTCTCTCAATATCTTCATTTCTTCTATTAAGTAATCCTGATCCAGATTTCTGTTTTGTGGTTACCATGAGGGTTGTATCAAATATTCTATGTTTAGAATAGTCATTCTTGTGCTGGTGTCTACTCATTATCATTCGACTACACAGATTCTCTCCTTTTCTTTCTCCCCTTTAATGTTTTGTTATCCCATATTTTTCTTGTTCATGTTTCTGATTCTGTGTTACTGTTTTATCACCTTGCTCAAGGTTTTGTGTTCTTTATTTTTTCTTTTCATGTTGAAGACCTGCCTTTAGCATTTATTGTAGGGGCAGGTCTGGTATCGGTACATTTCATTATCTTCTATTTATCAGAGAAATCCTTGTTTCTTCATTATATTTGCTTGATTCTTTTTTGGAGAGAGGATTCTTTTTTTTTAAAGATGTATTTATGCATACAAGAACTGGGGTGTAGGCGAGAGGTGTGGGGTGGTGAGAGTATTCACCAGAGACAGAGCAGGGAGCAGAACAGAGATCTACTGAAGTACACTGCTGAGGGGAGCAGTGGGTGAGACAGGAGAGGTCTGCTGTACCATGTGGGAATCTTACTGGCCGGCAGGGATCGAACTCGTGCTGCAGTGGCTGTGGATAGCTTCATAGTGCTGAGACTTAACCCGTTGCACCAGCAGGGAGGCCGGGAAAGAGTATTCTTTTTTTTTTTTTTAAGATTTTTATTTATTTTTGCATACAAGCTGGGGTACAGGCCAGAGGCATGGGGTGTCAAGAGGGTTCACCAGAGACAGTGGGGAGCAGAACAGGCAGATCGACAGAAATACACTGCTGAGGGGAGCAGCAAGCGAAGCAGGAGAGTCTGCCGTGCCATGTGGGAATCTCCCCCGCTGGGCACCAAACTCACGTCGCTGCTGCCAACAGCTCCACAGCACAGTGCCTAACCGCTGTGCCACCAGGGAGGCCCCAGAAAGAATATTCTTGATGGGCATTTTTCATTTTTTAGAATTGTGAATATGGGGTTTGGTACATGATATGCATAGATCAAATAATGGCATCCGGTTTTTGAGAAGAGAAATCAACTTTTTTGGTAACAGAGAGGAAGGAGATAAGCTCAAATCTACCTTCCTGACTAATAAAGGGAATGAGATTACATAAATTTTGGAGACTATGGTTAAGAACAAAGGAGTTAAATTTTATTGATTGAAAATCAGGTTAGAGGCAAAGAAATGTGGAGTAAACTGAAGCTCACTGGCTAAAAGTTCATTCATAAAAAAGTATGAAGAGGCTTTTGTTTAGATAACTGAAGTTTTGAATTTCTGTTGGTGGGTCCCTTACTCGCCCTTTCCTCTGTATTTTCCGACTACTGACTCTAGTCAGCTGACCTTGGTGCTCAACTCAAAACTGACAAACCTACAGCCTGTGCTTTATCTCTAAAAGCAAGTCTCAGAAAAATTTAGATATGTTTTCCCCCTTATTTTGCGTCCTTAGGGTCTAAAAGCAATTTAACTATTCAGCCTATAGTTCAATAGGGCATCCGCCCCTCTTTTAGCCTGTAGAATTCTGTTCAGAAGGCTGATGAGAGCCTGGTTGAGGTGCCTTTGTATGGCACATGCCCCCCCCCCCATGGTGTTTAATATTTTTTGTTGTTGTTGACTTTTGATAATTTAACAATGATGAGTTTTGGTGCTGGTCATTTTGCATTTAGAAATGTGGGTGTTCTGTGCTCCATGGACGTCCATGGTCAGTTCTTCCCTTGTGCTCAGCGAGTTCTCAACTGTTATTTCTTTGGGTAGTATCTCTGCTGCCATCTCTCTCTCTCTTCACATTCTGGGATATCCATTATCCTGTGTTTTCTTTTCTGGTGCTGGCTGAGATTTTGTGTAGAATGTTTTCATTTGTCCTAAGTCTCATAGCTCTCTCCTTTTCTGCTTGAACTTTTTATACTTTTTGTCTTCTATTTCCAGAATTCCTTCCTCTGAAAGATTAAGCCAATTGGCCATACTGTTCATTTCAGTTACTTCATTATATTCCTCATAACCATCATTTCTGCTTTTTTTTTTTTTAATAGCTTCAGTTTCTTTGGTGAATTCCTATTGCATCTGGATCTTTTCTGATGTTTTGAACCTGCCCTCCTGTGGCTAATGGAGTCTTTAACTTCTTCATGAGTACTCTTCTGAACTTTACGTCTGTTAGCTCCTCCAGTTCTGTGTCATAATGCTTGGATTCAGTTCCTTTACCTTTTTCTTCACCATCACCATCTTATGTGCATGGGTTGACCTTTCCTTCACATGTGTTTTGCCCTTTTATTGCCCAGTAGATGGTGCTATAGATTTAGTTTTGGGATCCTTGTTATTAAGGTGGTGTGAGGAAATAGGAGCCCAGATGCCTGGAGTAATAGTGTTCCCAGACTTGAGGTGGGGGAGGACACATTATGTCTGGGAAACCTGTGCTTCTTTTTCTCTCTCTCTGATCTGTTCTGCACTCTGTACCCAAAGCTGCTTCCCAGACCCCCGACTCTATGTCATGGAACTCTATGGCTCACAGCTATTTCTTACCAACCTCAGCAAAACTCACTTCCTGAAGGGTGGAGGAAGGCGTGTCAAAGCTATTCACTCTATAGCCACTCCACTGCTCTGGGACTGAGCAATGCATTGCCGGGCTCAGTTAGCAGCAGCTTGGTATTTCCTTCTCACTGTGCTAGTCTGGGCACATTGGAGACCATGTCTAGCTTGTCTGGAAGGAGACGCCACCTCCATGTCTAAGGTTCCTTTTTTCCCTTCCTGTTCCAAAACCTTACTGAGCAGCAAAGCACCCATGTCATAGAGAAAAATGTGTGGGTCAATCAAATAACATTGGCAATGAGCTGGTAAGATTTATGTGTGGATGACAGCTGTTTTCTGGTTGTGCCTACAGGCGGGCTTGCACCATCTCCTGGCTCCACCACCTGACCTGTACTCCTAATATATTGTGAGGTTTATTCCTTTCCTCTCAGCATCTTACAGATAGTAAATGCTAGTCCACTTTCTTCTAGCCACCAGTATTCCAACTGAGACATATGTCAGTCTCCTTGTTATCTCCTTTCATGGGTTATATAGTATGTATATATTTTTATGGAGTATTTACAATTGATCATGAATGTCCCTGAAATCTTTCAATCTGTGTTCCTAAAGTTTTCTTCAGTCTAAAGTATGATCATTCATTATAGTAGAATAAATGCATTCTCCAATTTTTTTTATCTTTCATGAGATCTCATTATTCAGTGTTAAATTTTCTTTTTCCTCACTTTATCTTTTGCCTTTACTTTGAGATATTTTTCTCCTATTTTAACTTCTACACCATTATTAATTCATTTTGAGCAGAGTCCTCTCCAACATCAGTTCATCTACTGAATAATTAAAACCACAGATAGTTCTATTAAACCATGGTAGCATTCGTAAGTCCTGTTGTTTTAAATTTGGATTTTCAGTTGTATTTTATATGCATCTATATGTTCTGTCTGGCATTCTTAGATACCGAAAGGAATGGTTAGTTCTCTATTTTTAGCTCATTGGAGCTCAAGCATAAAAGAGAATGAGGTTGCAATCCACCATTGATAGGTGTCCAATCCAGCCTTTTCTCTCCTGAGGTCTGGCTGCAGATGTAGAAGCAGTCATGTTGACATTCTGTGATTAAAATACCTGGAGGATACCTACCTAATATCTGGTTTCCTCCAACCCTCATATTCTGAGTCATGGAAGACATGGTCCAATTGTTCATGGTCCAATTTAGACATTTTGGGACTCAAAGGACCAATCAAATGTACATAGGTTCATTGTCAAATAGTACCACTTCCCCACCCTGAAGAGGTGCTTTCTACTAATGTCTGTGTGCCCAGTCTTCCCAGGAAGATCCGTCCCCTTCCCAAGACTCTTGGATATCTCCAGGTGCTTGCCTGGCCCACTCTGAAGAAAATCCTGCACTAATTATCCGTAATAAGATTTCCATAGAGTAGGATCCCCTGATAAAATACAGGACACCCAGTTAAATCTGAATTTCAGATAAGCAGCATTTTCTATGCACTATATTCCAAATATTGTATGATACATACTTATACTAAAATAAATGTTTGTTATATATCTGGAATTCAAATGTAACTGAACATCTCATCTTTTTATTTAAGTTTGACCACTGTTCCACAGAGCTCACAGTCATTTTGTGCACAATGCCTGTATGTAGAATGAAGCAGAGGTTAATGCAAGAAGAGCTGCTAGACTGATCTTGAGAAACGGAGGAAAAAGTTTCAGTTCTTGTCACCATCACTGTATTCCTAACTCTTTTGTCTGTAATCTTCTTTCCCTTTCTGTTTGCCCATTGTATATATTCTCCACAATAAACAAGACCTGATGAGCTACCCCAGGAAGTAAAACCAGCTATTAAAACCATTTCCCATAAGAATCATGTGCATGTGAATACGAATAATTTAAACATTTAGATTTCTTTTCCAAGTCAATGATTTTATTTCATTATGTTAGGTTATAAAGCAAAGTCTAGCTGTAAGCTATTTTTAAGAAACACATTTAAAATGAATTAATTAAAGAAGACAATTAAAGTAAAGGCATTCTAGGCAAAGGGAAAATATATTTTTTAAAGGAAACGAGAAAAAAGGAAAAGTGGAAAATCAGTATACAACTATTATGGGTCTGAGTGTAAAGTTGCTACACAGATAAAAGAAGCATATAATGTAATAATAAAAGCACAGTATATTAAGAAAATATAGTAGCCATAAATTTGAATTTCACAAACAAAATAGCTAAAAATCACAAAGAAACACAAGAATTGACTAGAAATATATTAGAAGACTTTCCTACTCTCATAATTGGGGAAACTGAGTGATCACAAAGATAACAAATTAAAGCAAAATGTATGTAGAAGAGGGAGCTATTTAAAAATAATTGTAATTATAGCATATATTACTGAAGGGGTTGTGGAGTAAGGAGTACTCTCAAAGACTACGGAAAAATTTAAGTGTAACAAAAGTTTGGAAAAGCAGTTGAACAGTATCTGTTAAAGTTGAACTTTCAAAAATCTTTTGACCCAGGAAACTATTTAATGGAGATCATTTCCATAAGTAGGAAAGTGAGGCTAGGAGTGTTTACGATGGTATTATTTGCATTCACAGAATAAGTTGAAAATCAACTGAATGGCTTTCAAAAAAAAATGGCTGAATTCTACCCTCACCAAGGAATATATAACATTGGAACCAGAGTTAGAGGAGTTACTAACTGAGAGAGAAAATAAGATGCAGAAAAATATATATGATTTGAAATTTTAATTTATATTATTTATCACTAATGTATACATTTATATAGAATAGAATAAATCAATGAAGAAAGACAGATCAAAATATATAAATACCATTTCACTTTACTTTGATGAGTAAGTAGGCTAGTAAAGAGCAGGAGAAATGGAAATTAGAAGGGAAAGCCAAACAGAAAAGTAAAAAAATAAAAATACTGCCCCATGATAATAATAATAGTAATAATAAAATTTATGGCATGACTGCACAGAGGAACTTACATGAAAAGAATTTAAATTAATTGTAAATAAATTATAGGTCAATAAATTAACTGACAATAAATATTTTCAATCCTTCTTCATAGATGTACTTTACAGGGAAATCTTTGTTCTAGTTATTTTTATCTCAGAAAGTCTTTTCTTTACTTCTCCTTTTTTATTTTTATTCCTGCATAACTGTATCTGTTGTGAAAGTTGTCTCCCACAAAAATCTCAGATCAGATGCATGCATCTAGTTCCCAGCTGTGGGTCTGTATATTAGCACTTTCTTGTTTGTTTCTTTCCCTTGTTTTCCCATCTCTCCTCCCTAAACATTTCTTGCACAGATCTGTGTTAGTGTAGTAGAAGTCCAGAGGATGGTATCATTCAATTCCACTTTGAAGGAGCCTAGAGTACAGTTGAAGAGACACAGCATGTCTTAAAATACTTCGATTTTAGAATAAACCAATGAAAATGCTGTTATAAGCCAGGTCATAATTTAGAAACACTTGTATTCTAAATAATAGCCCAGATAGTGATGTTATAGAGGGACACTTTGCCATGATTTGCAGTGATCAGGAGAGAATTCACTGGGACTTTAGGGCCAGGGACTAAGTTTTGAGACATGTGACTGGACAGTAGGAAGGTAGAAAATATCCTATGTAAGCACATCTGAAAAAGAAACCAACACACTAGAAATGAAGAAACACCACAAAGAAAAAACATAATATCCTATCACTTGATAAAAAAATCAGAGTATTAAGTTTTAATGACAACATCAATCCTCCCTAGGAGGACTCTGCTAAACAAAACTACATCCAATTGCTCACTGAACTCAGGCAGAGGAAGAAGCCTACTCAGTGCTAGAATTCCTTGAGCAGAATGATAGCTAATAATTTCTGGATAACCACTATGTCCAAGTGGTTGTATTTTCCTAATCCCTGTAGCACTACTGTGAGTTTTGTACTATTAACAATAATGAGAAGCAAGGGAACTGAGTCACAGGTAGGACAATATTTGCTAAGGGTCACACTGGTAGTAGATAGAATTGGGATTGCAACCTGGGCTTATAACCCCCATGCTGATTGTCTCTTTAAGGTGGCTATGTTAAAAGGCCATATTGGAGTGGCTATTTAGATTCAAAGTGGAAATAGCTTCATTACATAAGAGTATGCATTTAATGATATTTATAAAAATGAGATGCTAGCCATACAAACCAACTGCTGCATCAGGGAAATCACTTCAAGACCAATGGTAATTAGTAGAGGGAACCTTTAAATGCCTTTACTAGCAGTGTGTTGCAAATGTTACAGGGTACACATGGCAAATTTTAATACTTGCTATAGAATTTAGACAACTGCAGCCCGTGGGGAGCTCATATTTAAACTAATTTAAAATAAATGAGTAATTAACATTTCATGAGCTAATGAATCAAACATTTTGCTAAGTGGAAAATAAATCATGTCTGTAGCTCAACCCTCGATCTTGGCTACAAATCCTATAATTCAATTAAAAATAAGCTCTTTGACCTTTGATTAAAAGGCAACTTTGATTTTCCTCTGGAAATATCTAGATTTCCATCACCAGCCACCCACCTTAATACACACTTGCTATAATAAGTAATTATGATTTATTCCATTATTTTTTTTTTTTCAGTTAGTGGGATGAACTATGCTGAATGATCTTTTTAAGATCATTTATAGTTTATAATGTGTTCATACTCTAAGTAAATTACTTGAAAGTTTGGAAATGGGTGGGGTCTAGAATAGGAAATTTCTAAATCTTTCAATCTCATTCCTTTAAGTTTGTTTTAGGGATTTATATAATTGGACATAAATAATATTATATTTGTACAAGTACAGCACTTTTACTAAGAGCTTTCTCTATTTTAGGTCCTATGCTGTGTTATTTCCATGCATGTTCAAATCAGCCTCATAATCATAATATCATATTATTTCCATCTCTAATGGAAATGGACTTACTCATGAATTCAACTTTCCTTGAGTATTTTTTGTTTGTTGACATTATGTGACACAGGAACCATCCCTTTGAAATCTAATCATTAGGAAAGATAAAGCCCCATCGCCTAGTCTTTGTGGGAGGTAGGGCTCTACTTCCATAAGTGCCAATTTCCAAACACTGATGCTCAGTCGCATTAACCAACCTCTTTCCTAACCCAATGTCCTCCAGTACTGTTTTACCAGCTCACTAGGTGGTTAAAAACTCACCTTTTTAGTTTAAAGGAACTGGAGTTGAGTCTTTCTCCTCTATTGCAATCCTTTTGCATAGTCTTTGTTTATTCAGCTGAGGTAGTGCAATTTGTCCTTTACAGATCCATTTACAGGGAATACAATGTGAGTAGCTGGCAGCCCCTGGAGTGACATTATGTGTGACTCTAGTCAGGTTACATCCTAGAAGGGGGAGGAGAGACATTAACACTTGATTGTGTAACTGCACAGCCATAATTGTTATAAACACAATAACCAGAGAGAAAAACTAAAAGAGAACTTCGTCCTACAAGTTGAATTCTTTCATGAAGACTTATTTGTTTTTGCATACAAGCTGGGGTGCAGGCCAGAGGTGTGGGGCGGTGAGAGGGTTCACCAGAGACAGAGTGGGGAGCAGAACAGGCAGATTGACCGAAGACCGAAGAACACTGCTGAGGGGAGCAGCGGGCCACACTGGAGAGGTCTGCTGCACCATGTGGGAATCTCCCCCTCTAGGCATCGAACTTGCACCGCAGCTGCAGACAGCTCCACAGCGCTGCGCTTAACCCATTGCGCCACCAGGGAGGCCCCACAAGTTGAATTTCTTGGCTACTGTTAGGCAGCAACTGCAAACAGACAAGGGAAGAAGCCCAGAGATCTCCCTGGTTTGCTTTTCACTGCAAAAACCAAGTCATGGCAAAGGGGAAAATAATTCACCCATCAGTTTGTCGGAAAAGAAGCAATAGCATGAATCATTGGTAGGCTGGGTGAGGGGGACTTGGAATGCAGTTTTGAGAACTAGACAAGAGAACTGTGCAGGCAAATACCTCCTTGGGGACTTGTGGGCGCCAGTTTGCATGTGTGTATGAAGAGACAGAGAAAATTACTTCAAGTTTTCCCATGAATTATCAAGGGATCAGGCCTCTGGTCTTCTTATAAATTCAATAAACATAAGTTATTTTTCAGCTACTTTTGTTTGTTGGATGGTGCTTATTTGAATAGCACACTGCCTAGGGACTTGAAACTCAAAGCTCCTGAGTGTTTTAAGGGCTTTATCAGAAACTGAAAAAATGGTTAGTGCCCTGCAACTAAAGTATAGTGAGGGAGAAGGAGAATGGCATGAAATGACATTGGCAGAGTGGGAAGGGTTGAGGAAATAATGCATCCACAGTAAATAATGCATCCGTTTTGCAAAAAGCAGCAGGCCAGGGTAATACCAAAGCATAGGATTCCACTACAGAACATCAAATAAATGACAGAAACTAAGACTATAAGAACTCAATTTTCTGCCAGCATTATCCAAGCCAGTAATAGGCTATACAATTTATATAATTAATTATGAAGGAAATATTAGTGGCCAGTGAGTAAATGCCTTTAGAATGAATGTAAGAATAAAGTACCATTATTTGATTAACATGTGTCCCTCTTCCAGTGATGTGCTCTTCAGGAGGGAACAGCCTGAGTTTGTTCTCTGTTGTGTTTCTGATAACACAGTGCTTGACCTATGGAAAGCACTCAGAATATGTATGAATGAATGAGAAAATGGATGAAATGCTAACGATCTGTTCTTCCCCCCAAATAATGTTTCTTTTCAATTCAATTACTCATATAAAGGGAAAACAAATATGGACTAATTTAGAAAATATTGAAGAATTCTCTCATAATGCAATTTGTGACCTCAATTGAAATTGTCACTAATGTAAAATATTCCTTCTTATATAACAAGCCCATGATAAGTCCCCATTCCATTTTCATCAAGGTCTGCCAAACCTGGACACACATTTCATAATCAATGAGATGTTTATATAATGTCCAGGAAGCTTTAGAGTCATGTCACGTATTTATTAAACCATGCTAAACTATCTCCTACAGTGGCACAAGAGTTTTCTATCAGGGCTATAAATATTTCTGATAAAACAGTGACTGATGTTAAGCATTGAGCAAGTGAGTATGGGAGAAAAGTACATGCTAATAAAGACATTGTGAGACCCTGTTTTACTGTTAGAATGAGTGTACTGTAATCATTGCTAATGTGTAACCATTGTTAAACATTAGCATCATTGCTCATCGCGGTTTTGAGTTCTTTAATATTTTCATGTATAACTAGAATTGCTAGTGTTTAAATTGTACAGCAAATAAAAAGAGTAGGAAAAAATGTACAAATTACTTAAGGAGTAAATTAATTAAGATGATATCTTAAAATCTGAAATGTAGGTATTAGAAATGGAAATAAGAGGGTGTCCCTCGTGGAACAAGGGTTAAGTCTCAGTTCTCAGTGCTATCAAGTTCTCTCCAGCCACTGCGGCATGAATTGGCTCCTGGGCTATGGAACCAACCGACATAGCCCAGCAGACCTCTCCTGTCTCAGCTGCTGCTCCCCTCAGCAGTGTATTTCAGTAGACCCGCCTGTTCTGCTCCCCATTCTTTCTCTGGTGAATCCTCTCAACCACCCCTCCAACCCTGCACCTCTGGCCTACACCCCAGTTCTTGTATGCAATGATAAATAAATCTTAAAAAAAAAAAAAAGAAATGGAAATAAGAAATAGGAATGCGTATGAGAATGTGCACCCCCCCCCCACCATATTAGTTTGTGGAAAAGCTCTTCTATCCCGCTTTCATTTCCCAAATGCAAGACCTATTCTTAAATTTTCTTGGGTAAAGGTGGTATTTCACTCACTCTTGGAACTCTTCTACTCAGAGACAAAAGGAATGGAGCTGGTCAAAAAGTTGCAGGGTCTGAGTTGCCTTGTTCAAGTAAACACAATTCCCCGGGCTTCATAAATTAGCATATCTATGCCTTGTATAAAACACACTTTACAGCAGAGTACCCAGCTCCTTTCTCATGCTCTTATGTCTGAGGAGTCTGGATTCTAGGCCCACATAACTTCTAATGAAAAGAGCTCTCTTCTCAATGGAGTTGACAACAAAGGTGTCCTTTCAAAGGTGATTCATATTCAAGAACCCCAATTCTTTGGTCCAGGCCACTCCTCCTTCACTAAAGCTTGATATGATATTAAATAGGTGCATGATAGAATGTAAAAGAAAACTTTGAAATATTCCAACATATATGGCAAATTCAAATTCATGGGAAAGAACACAATATTTATTTCGGGAAAAATAGTCATTGTATCTATTAATACTGTAGTCTTCAGTTCTCTCCTTAGTCAAATGAATTAAAATTAATCTGTAAAACAAACAATAAGAACGACCAAAAAAAAAATCTTGTAAATTTTCTCACTCCTCTTGGAAAAGTAAGGTATCTTGAAAGTGATTTCTGATTCTTTGATATGTCTGGCACTGTGATAGACACCGTAGGTGCAAAATAAATAGGTCACACTTGCCCTTAAACTCCCTGGAAAAAGTTGCTGTTCTTAACATTATACAACTCAGGGTATTTCCCCAAATACCACCCTGATTTCTTTTTCAGACATTATCATTTGGTTTTCTACAATTTCTATCCTTTCCCTCAAAGTTAATGTTTACCTGTTCAGAAGTCAGGAAAGTCTTCATATTCAAGATGAAGTTTCAGCTGAGTTGCAGGGGGAACATATTGCTGGGCAAATAGGGAAAAGAAGGGCAAAGCAGAGGTAAGTAAAAGGAAACTCCAATAAACATATGGAAGTATCAAATAGTTTGATTTATTTGGTGAATTTTAAGTTGTTCAATTTGATTAGGCTGGAGGATTTAAGGAAAGTGTGGAAAAGTAGTAGGAGCTAAATTATTAGCTTATGATATGAAGCTGCTTGAACTTTATTTTATGAGACATTAAATCTAGAGACTCAATGGTAATCTTTAATCAGTGAGTTTGGTCCTGCTCATATATTTTATGGGGAAAATGAAAATGAAAACTAAATGCAAAAATGTCTGTGTCATCTTTCATAACTTTTGACTATAGAATCCTACATCCTCTTCTATATATCACTGACCTAATAGCAGACAACTTCTACAAGAACATTAATGATGTAGAAGAGAACTATAAGCTTCCAAATGTATTTTATCACTAGCCAGCTCTGATTGCCAGATTATCCTTCGTTTGGTTGAGGTGGAAACACACTCCATGAATTTTTACCAAAAAAAAAGAAAAAAGAAAAAAAAGGCAGATCATGCAGATTCTCTGCTCAGAACCACTAAGGACTTATCCATTCCTTCAAAAGGCTAGACAGTTGGTGGCGGCAGCGACGCGAGTTCAATGTCCTGCCGGGGAGATTCCCACACAGCGCGGCAGACCTCTCCTGCCTCGCCAGCTGCTCCCCTCAGCAGTGCATTTCTGTCTCTCTGCCTTTTCTGTCCCCACTCTGACTCTGGTGAACCCTCTCGCGGCCCCATGCCTCAGGCCTGTACCCCAGCTTGTATGCATAAATAAATAAATCTTTAAAAAAAAAAGTCTAGACAATTGGCCCTGCCAGGACTCCTATGACTGGATTTCATTAAATAAATAAGTGAATGAATGAATGAATTTTACCTAACTCTTCCTAGTTCTTTATGTAACAAAACTGAATCAATTTTCTCTCTCCATACTTCTTTTTTTTTTTTTTTAATGTATTTCCTTTGAAACAAATTGTGGAAGAAATTCCTACTTTAGAATTTCTTTAGAGATTGGTCTGGGTGACCTGTATGATTCTATAAAACAAGTATTATAATAAAGCTTTGCAAACACAATAATAAAAATGTGGGCCTCCCTGGTGGCGCAGCGGTTAAGCGCTGCGCTGTGGAGCTGTCGGCAGCAGCGACGCGAGTTCGACACCCAGCCAGGGAGAATCCCACATGGCGCGGCAGACCTCTCCTGCCTCGCCCGCTGCTCCCCTTAGCAGTGTATTTCTGATCTGCCTGTTCTGCTCCCCGCTCTGTCTCTGGTGAACCCTCTCGCCGCCCCACGCCTCTGGCCTGTACCCCAGCTTGTATGTATAAGTAAAAAATAAATCTTTAAAAAAAAAATAAAATAAAATAAAAAAATAAAAATGTGAATTACTCCTTTTTCAGTGATGGGCAGGTGTCAAATGGTTAGCATTAATTTTTAGAATAAATCTGGGGAATTGATATTCTCATTCTACTCAGGTAGTTTAGGACACGAAGGCACATAAAATGCTGATATGTGTGTAGCTCATATAATGGAGCAACGATTTAGATGTGTTTCTGTATTTATTTGCTACCATTAAATTTATCTCGAAGTTCTTATACATTTATTGCAATTAATGACTTCATTAATTTGTAACCAAAATATTCATTGATTTTAAAATCTGAAAGTATTTAGTACTTTCTATACTACTAGTTTCCTTTTCTGCTCTGGGATCATGGTTCAGTTTAACTGTTTCTGTATTTATATAAAAAACATCAGATTTATTAGGTCAATTAAAAATCTGCAGAAGTTTTGGGAACATTCTCGTATGAATCATGATGCATTTAAATTGAAATTGTTTAAAGATATATTTTAATTCAGTTCATTATTATGGCATCAGAGGGCCTTTGAAAGATATTAGTAAAATGGTGAGAGAATTATATTCTTGACAAATATCTGAAAACTTGAATTTTGAAATCAGATTGAACCACTAACTAGATGAGTGAGGATCTTGGGTCATAACCCCTCTGTTTCTCAGTATCCTCATTATAAAATGATAATGTACTCCTTACAGAAAGAATGAGTGGATGATATGAGGACATATGTGCAGTCATGGAGCAATTAATATTCTCTGTGATTATGAGGTGATCTTACTAATTGAACTTTTGAGAATATATAGAGTGTTAAAATATTTATGTTTAAAATTTCTGATTATAGAACTATTTTGCTTGCTGTATGATTGGAGCAATTAAAAATAATTTTTTAAAATTTCTCCTAAATTATAAATGGCATATGTACATATATACATATTTACTTGGATCTATAGATACAATATATAGGTATTTCCAAACATTAATGTTTTAAAATTTTATATGAACAAAAAGTTCTTCTTGGTGCATATTCATATACTTTAACTCTGTAGCTTTTCATATCTTTATTACTACATCATTTATATGTTTCTGAAGAAGACATTTTTTGAAAAATATTATTTTTTCATAGAATTGCTATGGTCTTCTTTAGACTTTGTTTAATTAAAGTTTTTATAATTTTAATCAATTTTTTGATATACCATAATTGTTAGTTGAGAATGCATTCATTAGACATACTAAGATTCTTAATAAGTACCAAACAAATTCTGCTAAATGATGATAATTTTGATTCCAATTTTTATATATTCATAATTTACCCTTTTTGTTTCCTTTCATTGTTTCTTTCATGTGTGATATTTTAATAAAATAAAACCTGTCAAGTAAATTATATATATTTATAATTCTTTTACATTCAAAATTAGGTGCTGCTAAATCATAAGCAAGTTAATTTTCTTCAACTTCACCACAGAATGTAAGTTCATTCAGTTTAAAATAGGTGTTCAAAGAGTCTTCCCACAGATCAAATATCATAATAGAAAATTACAGAATTTCAAAATTATACCTTATACACTATTTGAACTAGTTTCTCCCTGATTTTATAAGAATAGATTTTATTGTTGCTGTTTATAAGCTTTATAAATTCAATAATCGCAATTAATTAAAGCATCCAATTCTAAAGATTTTGGTGCATGAGTTCCTGAGTACTTCAAATATTTCACACTTAATTTCAATTAAAATACAAACTGTTCTTTATAAAAAAAAACTTCCTATTGCATTGTAAAACAGTTGTTTTAATCTTCCATTCCTGTAGAATGATTTTTAAAAGACTTGAACTTTACTATGGACTGCAATCCACAGATGATAGTAATCTAAGAGAGAAGTTGCATACTTCTTTGCTGCAGACTTTATTTAACATCTACTTTCTACCACTCTAATGGTGGAGTGTATCTCTACCCTCTCATCTTCTTTATTGACTGATAGAATATCACACATTTTGGCCATATCATGATTATGTATGCACTTCAATCAGTTCCAAGTAAATTTCTGCATTAAGGATTTTTAAGATGGTAAAAATATTATTCTGCTATGTAAATCTGACTCAGTAAAATGTTTATTTGTACTATCATAACAAGATTAATTTATCTTTAATGTTGAAATTTTAACCTAACTTACAGTATTCACAATATATAGATGTTTCACCTTTAGGAGAATGAACTTACAAAAGGTTAAAAATTTCTTAAATGGAGTAAAATGGCTAGAAGCTTGTCTATTTTAGTCATCTTTTGTTTTAATTAATATTCATTATTTTTTGTTTTCTTTTTCATTAATTTTTGACATTGTGTTATGGTCTTTACCTTGAGATATATTCACTCTTTCTCTCCAGTTTTTTAAAGTAGATGCTAAAGTCACAGACTGGAGATCTTTCCTGTATGCTAATAAAAGCATTCAGTACTATAAATTTCCTCCTATTTATTGCTCTAGAAGAGTATACAAATTTTGATATGTTTCAAAGCGCTTTTAAAAATTTCTTTGATCCTCTTCACAAAATAACATTACCAAACATTTATGTTTTACAGCCTTGTCCTTACAACTCTGTTTCTTTTGTTCAGTTGAGTAAGAATATCTGGAAATGGAAATGAAGCCATATCAAAGTAAGAACAAAATAAGTGTTTTGCCTGTAATCTGGTATGAATTTAATAGAGGAAGATATTTAGAGTTTTTGTTTGTTTTGTTTTTTCTCAATAATCTCTTGAGACAGATGTGATTTGGTAGGCTTAACTTCCAGGTGCAGGTTTCTATCTGACTTGAGAATGGTTGATCATCAGATACCTCTTTAACTCTTGACGGCAGTACTAAGTAATTAGGAGGCACAATTGTAAACTGAGTCATTACAACAAGGTTTTACAAGCTGTGTATTCTATTTGTGCTAACTTGAAGTCTGTTTCTTCAAAAAGCACGTACAGATTGTAGTGGAACTAATTTTATTAAAACTCCTTTTTCTTATGGAAGAGGAAAAGTCACTGAGTATAGGGAGACACTTCAGATATAAAGAAGATAATTTGATCAAACTTACCCAACAGTAAAACATCCAGTTCAAATTATTGCAACATGTGGGTTACTACTGTGCTTGACTTATCTCAGTAGTTTATTTTGATTTATTTCATATATAAAGTCTTTCATTAAATCAATAAAATTTTATACACATAAAGATTTTAATTTACTGCATAGTAAATCACAATTCTAAAACATAAAAATAAACATTACCTTTTTTTTGTGCCCTCCATCTCCTTCCAAAATAAATCTTAGTAGGCATCCTTACAAATAAAATTACTACCAGTAAAATAAGCAGAGAATGCAGGCGCATTATCTCATTTAATATTCTGAAGAGCTCTGTGTGCCAGTTATCATTGCCCCATTCTTCAGATTAGAAAATCAAGCTTGGAGTGATTAAACACCCTGATTGAGTCTCATGGTGTGTGGGGCTAGCATTTGTCTGACTATGATGCTAATCCTTTACACTTCTCAAATACACTATTTCACAAAAATTAAATTCTAGTTGTATTGTAGTCAACAACAATGACGTATGTACATAGGTTAGGCTGAGCATAGTGATTTCTGGAGATAGAAGTTTAAACAAGACATGCCCTCAGTGGGCCCATGGAGGTAAAGGGACTCTAATCTCAGACAAATTAGAAGTGTAGCAAAGAGTAAAAAACATCATATCCTATCAGTGATCCAAAACCAAAAATTAAAAGCATCAAGCAGTATTTACCAATAGAATTGCTGCACAGAAGGAAAATGGACATTTTTAAATCCCAGTGACTCCTATTAAGATACAAATGGATTTATACCATCATTGCATATGGCTATAGGTTCTGAATCACACTTATTTTTTCCTCATGAAATTAAGGTGCTTAAATGTTAAAAAAAAAAAATAAAGCTAGTCCTATAAATTTGCTATCTCTCACAGAAAATGCCATGCAATGCTTATCAATTCTTTGAAAAAATAAGACAAAACTCTGTTTGTGCATGTGAGTGTTCAGTGAAGTCAGGCATTGCTTGCAGAATGTGTTAACTCAATCACCCAACTCCCTTGTCTTTGGATGGCCCCACAACAGAGACCCAGGACTGAAACTGAACCTGAAATCCCTTCATTTTCTCTGGTTGGTGCTACATGTTCAGGCCAGGGACAGCCTTTAGATCTGCAGATAGCCATGCCAGGCAGTTCTGGAAAATTAACTTTCATATCACCCTTGTGCTGGCCTTGGATATATTATAAAATCAGGTAGTGAAAGGAAACGGTTCAGTGAAAACTTAAAGTTAATTCATTAGATGCCTCTCTGAGCCACAAAGGTTGAAAAACCTAAGAGAAGTAGTGCTAAGGTAACTCCACAGATTCTGAATTAGCAGAGATCACCAGAGGTCACACAAGTGGATATTCTCTCAGGACAGCTTTTCACTTACTGCCTGGTCTGAAAATAATTAGCCTCAAGTGCCTGGTGCACAAGAGTCGTAAAATGTTCATTCTACAGTGTGCTTACTGTATTCTTCATTAACTTCTTGGCATCTGCACTTCTAATTAGACAATCTTGATGCTAATGTACTGAATTTGTTACAGGGCAGCACCGATATAAATGGGGTGTCTGTCTGGGTTCTCACCTGTGTGCTTAAAAGGGACTTAAAAGACTCAACTGCAGACATGCACAATAAAATTACACAATAAAATTAATAAAATGGTTTATTTACAAAAAGGGAAAGGAAAAAGATAAAGAATAAATTGGTGAATGCGTCCTACCAGTTCCGCTGAGCTGGAATCTTATGGCCCACTCAAAAAAAAAGCTTGGCAATCCACAACCACGAGCAATAGCCCCCCTCCAGGCTTACAGGTCTGGTATTTAAATCCCCAAAACCATTTTTTAACGCCACCCTCAGTCCTCAGCAGCCTTCCTTCGGTGATGATGGCATTCTGGGATTCGTAGTCCTAGGTGTCTTGGATCTCTCTGGCTTGAGGTGGGGGTGGGGTCCTGGGACATTCCCCTTTCCTGAAGACCATCCTATTAAAAATTAATAAAGTAAGTTGAGATGTTTCTGAGTGGAGTAAGGATGATGAATTTACTTTGAAATAAATTCTACTGTTCCAAAAAATTTTAGCAATGGCATTGTTAAGGACTGATGTTACTGGGGAATTATCAATACAATAATAATTGGCTGCATCAATGAAATTTTTAAAGAAAAAAACCAACCAGTGTTTATAGCTTGTAACTTATTGCGGCTTATATCACCTCTTCTAATCTGTGTGTACTGCACTGGTCAAAAGGCACACAAGGATATGGTCAAGTACTACGACCCCATCTGATGATGGAGAGCTGCTTACATAGTATCATTTCTTAAAAGAAGTACATAATAATTAAAATTCAAAGAATCCTAAACAACAGAAAAAAGAAAAACATCCTATGATTCCAATTTAGGTGGAAAAAAATCACTAAAAAGGTATTTGTTGTATCAATTTACACAAATGTAAAAAAATACGTCAGCAGTTTGTTTTTTTTAATTAGAAGCAACTATTTGATCATAATTTATGTGTGCTATGGAAGTGAACCAAAGGCATTTTGTCAAATTTTAATCTCAAAAGCTCAGAAAAATTTCAGAAAGTCTTGCAGTTTTATGGAAGGCTTCACATGACGCAAAACATCATTAGTAATACATATGCTAACCTTGTTGTTACTACACAAAACACAAACCTTTGAATGGGAGGTTGTCTCCTGCTCCCTCCCTCATCAGTGTAAAACTGGTTTCACTATATTTTGTGTTTTCCTTTAGCAGATATATCCATTACTGAAATTACCATCAGCATTATTTTTAAATGGCTTCATTGTCATCATTTATAGGTTTTGGTTTGTTGCACATGCAGTGTAGTCCTAGATCTGTTCCATTTGTTTCACTGTTTTATTTTTGTTGTAGTTGTTTTCTGGTTATCTCATGAGCAACTCTTACACAGAGTGAGAAAACACTTGTGTGACTATTTACGTCTGTGCTTTTGTCTAGCTCTGAGGCTACATCAACTCTTCAGATACATGACACAGTGCTTTTATAACATTTGGGGGACAAAGATGGTAATTTTAGTTTCCAGATCTAAGAAAGATACCAATGAAACTTATCAATTGATGCTTCAGTTTTTCATCTTACTAAGCACTCTCCCTGAAGAAGAAAACCATGGTGTTAAGAATAGGCTAACGTCTGTATTATAAGAACCAAGAATACCATCTTTCATGCCCTTTCTTACCTAGGTTCTAGTTATATACCCATCACATGGTCTAATGGAGTAATAACTTCTCTTGGTTATTTGTGAGATAACAATATTTCTTGATTTCTTGTGCCAGACAACAGTAATTTCATAGCTAGTATTGGTGTTCCTCTTTTGCCAAAATAAGTAAGAGTTGCCTTTGCCCAGAATGTCATCATGATTAGTTATAATAACTTTACCAACTTCCTTGCATCTAGGGGGATTATTTGGCCCAGATCTGGCCAGAGAGACTAAAAAATATAATCTTCAGTACCTCTGACTGCAAATAATACAAAGAGTGGGATCAAACTGGATGTTTCTTGGCCTGATGAGCATCTGGCAGAGCATGGTAGCAGGAGAAACCTTGGGCCAAGGAGGAGAGGAAACAAATCTGTGAGGCTGGGACTAACTCATGTATCTAGCTTTGTTCAATCCAGATGTCAGTTGGGACAGAAGGATAACCCAGAACCCTGGAACATGCTAAGTCTCCATGGTCAATACTCCCCGAATGTAGGTAACAAAAAACAGAAGAAAAATTGTCTAGACTTCTAAATGAAATATTTCACTGTAAAGTCACTTAAAAGAAAGGTCTTCCAGAAGCCATCTGCCTAATTTTTCACTAATTTTACTTCCCCTCCAAATGCTCAAAATCATGTTCGTGTATTATGTTGAGATTCACATTGATTTAAATAAATATCTAAAACAAAAAAATCTGCTAGGAATTTCTTAGAAAGTTTGCTTTCTTTCTGTGAACTCTATCTACTTTTTTCATCACTTTTTAATAGAATGAGAGATGGGAACTACACGATGGGTGTGGAGCAGAGTACACCCAAGGAAAAGGACCTCCCCACACTCACACACGCACTGAGTTTTTTATTTTCATTCTAATATTTCTCATCAGATCGAGAATAATCTGTGTGATTTCAACTGACAAATTATGATCTGACACTTTGTGATTTGCCTCCTAACTTGTTAATCTTCAGGTTTTGTAAAACTGTACTTAGGCCTGTCCTCTTCAAACTCTACAGTTCCACTGTGAAAATCTTATGTACATTTGTTACTCCTGTCATATGCAGCATGCTCTTCTGGATGTTACCAGGGTATTCAGGGCCATTCAACCTAAGAGACCATGGAAACTAGCCCATGAGAAGATGACATTTCCTTTATAAAGAGCTGCCTCTATACAGCTGTCCTGTCAACTACCTCTCTGATCACCTGTCATTGTAGTTCTCCACTGATGATTTGCAAGATTATATTAGTATAATACCATTTTTGACATTGCTTTTTAGAGTCAGGTTCCTAGCCAACATCATTTCTTTTTAACCAATATTTTAAGCCAAATACTGTATTGCCCTGCTAGATTAAAACATTTTCTGGTTATAATTCTAAATGACATAATCATTTCTTAAATTAAAAAAAAAATACTCAAGTGGAGAAAATGCTAAGACTAATCAAAAGAACTTCTGATGGAATTCTATGGTGGTTTTTCATGAGTAATTCTAACATGTTTTGAAAAATTGGAGCACTATTAAACCATTATATTCTCCTCTACTTGAAGGAAATGGCACTCATCTGTGTGTTCCTAGGTTGGCTTGTTAAAATCATGCTGTTTCCTTTATAGTCCAATCATAATAAAAATAATATAAAATCAGGAATTCCTCAGGGCGGTGGAAATAATGTTTCTTTCTGATTGATCTTTTTCACCTCATAAATGATGCTAGACACAACAAAACAATGCTTAAAATATAGCATTAATTTAAATGTTTGTAGATTGGGAGATATTGGTAGGCCTACAGTGTATTTCTTACTGCTTCCCAATAATTTGGTTTAATTCGGAAGACCCAAATACAAATTCCATCAAACTTCCTTCATTTTTTCATTAATTATAATGTCACCAGATATTTAGCAGTATCAAAAATTTCTCTTCAATTCTTTTCAGGATTGTTTGTGACAATGTTTGATCTACTTTGACAGTCTAGATGTGAAGAAAGATGAAGCCTCATTCGCAATTCTTCTCCCTCTCCAGTTTCACAGCAATTAATGAATAAACATGAGAAAGATGTTTCACCAAATCACTAAGTCATAAAGCAGAAAGTACTTAGCAAAAGCTTAGCTTTAAATTCCACTTCCACTTGTAGCTTGTGGAGAATGGAGGTACATGTAGGGTTGGTGTCATGTCACTTCTTACTCCTTAATCTGGTTGGCAGGTCCAGCTCTCAGGTATGGATTTGCCTGGACTCTTATTAAGATATAGCAAGTAAAAACAGAGGATTCTCAGTTAATTTTGGATCATGTATTTTGTGTATAATTGTATCCCAAGTATTCCACGGAAGGCAGTTATACTAAACATTATTTATCTATCTGCATTCAAATTTAACTAAGCATCCTGTATTTATCTGGCACAGCCTAGTTAGAGGCATTTGCCTTGTTCCATCAGGCTCAGAAAGGACATATATGTTGTGGGATCTTCTGTAACATGAGAAGGGTCATGTGCTGGCATATCAAGATGTAATTTCATTGACTTTCAAAGAACTGCAGTATTTTGAGCAACTGCTGAAATGTGGGAGGTATTCACAGAGAACATGATAATAAAGAATCAACAGTTTCTGAGTCAATATTGATGGGGTATTGCAATGTGAAATTTATATTCACATATTTGCATCAACATATTTTGCTTGAGAGATGTATGTGAGATATATCAGCCAAATGAATTTAAGCTCCAGGTTACTTTGCTTGTAAGTGCACTTTAAAACCCAAGGAAACCCTAAAGCATACAACTTTCTCCCCTAAGAAGACCTCTTCCCTTGGTTTTGTTTTGCTATAACCTGGCTGTCATATAAAAAATAAATCTGAACACCAAGATTCTTCAGAGTATTACCAGCCCCAATTAATGAAAAATGACATCTGTGCAGTGGGCACTTAGACATTTACTCCAATCCTGTAGTTCACTTTAGTCTTTTTTAAAATGTTGCTTAGTTCCCCAGATATTTTCTAGCGGAAAATCCGTAAATTAGAGGCATTTATTGAAGATGCTTGGATCAGTGCCCATTTCACTGATTGGCAGTTTCTTACTAGTTTTCTTAGAAGTCTTACCATCTTCTGATTGGTAATGAGTCATTTTATCAGGTAGATCAGAAAGAGCATGCCATATAAACTGATGGCTAGCTCTGCTTTTCAGTCAGCCAGTAATCCTTCTTTCATATGCTCACTGCAGTTTGGTTAGGATTTCTTTGGCAGATGGTTTTATATTTGGATACCATCACTGCCAGATTGTTAATTGTATAAGATAACTTGTTCCAGTGTCTTCAATTCTGAATAAGTTCTGATTCAGCACATTTTAAAAATATTTGGCTAAATCAAGCTTTCCATTTCTAACTTGGTGGCAAGATCTTACTTCTTATTTGACTGGAGGAACTAGTTTCCTCAACCTCACCTGGTGTCAGGACCCCACTCTCTGTTGGTTTCCTGTGACCTCACTCTCTACTTGTTTTCATCCCTTTTGTGGAGTCACCCCCATTCTCCTGTCTTATGTGTTGCACTGACTTTATCTATCTCTGACCCGTCATTAGATGACATCATCCAGATCTGTATCTGATACAACTCCCACTCAGTTCTCAAGATTTCCCAAATTCTCTCTCCAGTCCAGATTTACCCTGAACTTCAGACTTGTTTTGTGATAATTCCACTTGGCTCAAACTTCACATGCCATAACTGATCACTTGACCTCCATCTCTCACCATGTTCCTTATTTGAGAAAATTGTACCACTGCTGACCATGATACTCTTGGTAAAGTTTTACCTTTATTCTTGCTTCCTCTTTTTTTGTACCCCATATCAACATATGTCACATGTGCCACCTTCAAAGTAGACCTCAAAATTAGAAAAATTCTGACAAATATCACAGATATACTGTTGCTTGAAGTTTTGTTCTTTCTTGCCTAGACTTTTGTTGTAGCTTCCAAAGTAGTCACCTTGCTGCTTCCCCAGCCTTCTTCAGTTTATTCCCTAGACATCAGTCTTTGCATATAAGACTGTAATTTCCTTGCTAAAAATTATTTAATATCTTCTCGTCCTGCTTGTAATAAACTTCATGGTCCTCGCTTTGTCCCACAAGGTCTTGCCCCTGAGGCCACAATGGCGTCATCCCCTGGCTGCCTGCCCTTTGCTCACACATCTGCAGCAATACTCATTTTCTTACTATCTTTTCTTTTTTAAAATTTTATTGTGTATGTATTTTACATCATTTTTCCTTTTCTAAAAAAGATTTGTTTATTTACACATACAAGAACTGGGGTGTAGGCCAGAGGTGTGTTGTGGTGAGAAGATTCACCAGAGACAGAGTTGGGAACAGAACAGGCAGATTGACTGAAGTACACTGCTGAGGGGAGCAGCTGGAGAGACAGGAGAGGTCTGCTGCGCCATGTGGGAATCTCCCTGACCAGGGATTGAACTTGTGCTGCAATGGCTGCGGATGGCTTCATAGGCTGAGACTTAACCCGTTGCACCACCAGGAAGGCCCATCATTCTTCCTTTTTGGACAGTGCATGCTTTCTCCTTTCAGGTGTTGTCCCTGTAAAATTCCCATCACCGATTCACCCGTGCGCCATTACCATAGTCCCTTGTCTACTATTTCTTAAGCAGGCAAAACAAGTTCCTGTCTTTGTATTCCCTCAATCTGGAACTCATAAGTCATTCTTCCTTTTACTCTGGTTTCAGTTTGAAAGTCTGTTCCTCCAAAAAGAAAATATTTTTTTATCAGCATATCTATAATAGTTAAAATAGATTAGTCTGTACCACCTTACTTTGGGCTATTTTTCATCCCAGAACACATATGTACACATGAAGGTTTGTTTATTTCAAGCACACCCAACAGTGTCTGACATGCGGTAGATGGCTAGTAAATATTTATTATGTGAATGAAAAACCATATGGGGTGAATGAAATAATCTCATGTGGGAATATTCACAGCCTTGTGATAACCACCACAAACTAATTAAGTGAGTTCTGTATTTGTGTGGCCAATTCTCTTTTATCCTCCAATTTGGAAAGTGGAAGACAATTTTGTTACTGTAATCAATTTAAATAATATATATGGAGGCAGAGAGCAGTTCAGGGAGAATGTGGGTGTTGGAAGGGTATTGGTAGTGGAAGAGTGAGTGGCACAACACAGCTGTGAACTTGGGTTCAGCTTCTCACCATCTCCCTGTACCGGCCTCCTGCCTCTTCTGCACCATTACATCTGCACTATTTATAGGGGCTTATGGAATCAAACAGGTAGGATTTAGTTGTGTCTGGGGACTATTTTTTTTCTAATTCGGAAAAAACATTGAGAGAATTTGAGCTGTTTTGTAATTACTTATGATATTGGCCATAGTTATTATGCTATTGTTATTTTATAAAAAGATCAAATGTAAAATATTAACAGAAAGTTTATTTTTTATTTTATTTCCATTTCTACTTCTTTCTTTTTGTATTGAAATAAGATTGGCTTGCAACACTGTACATGCTTTAGGAGTACAGGTTGACATTTCTTCAACAATCTGTTAGCATACCACGCCCACCACCAAAAGTACTGATAATCCTCAACCACAGTCTATTGGAATTCCCCCCACCCTTTGCTCTCTCCCCAGTTCTGCTGTCTGAATTCAAGGATTTCTTTTTGTTCATCACATCTTAGAGGTCATGAAGCTGAGGCACAGGAAGCTTAAGTAACATGCTTAAGGTCACACAGACAGTAAGCGGCAGAGCAGGAATTTAGTAAGTCAGAAGAGAAAAGCAGTTGGTACATGACTATTCATAGTCATCATAAGGAAGAGAGAGACACTAGAGAAAAGGAAGATCCTGAAAATATCAGCCCTTGAAAACTCCTATTGGACAACAGAGACCATCATTTCCTTACAAACTTTAGTGTTTGCCAACCATAAGTGTCCATGCCTAGTAACATCGCTGACTTTGTTTAGTATTGATAGAATCAGAATAAGCCAAATCAGAAAAGTTAAGAACCAGGTGTCCTCTAAGTGATGTTGGCTCATTTGAAACCCTAGAGTATAAATATAGCTAAAGCCCTTGGGGAAAATTGATGAATTCTGTGACATAATCAAAGGCTAATGAAGACTTGTCAATCTGGACTTGCAATTAGGAGATCATAAATTCTAAATTAGTTGGTTTAACATGTATAACAGAGAAATTGGTTGGTCTAACACATGGTGAGGGTACATGAATATAGATCTAGAAAAGAGGCATGTGGAAAGAAAAAAATGCACCAGAGGTCTTGTCAGGGAAACTCACCAATATGTCAGAACCTCAGAAATGGTAATGCCGCACAGGTGGGGTCCGAGAATGGGAGAAAGCAAGAAGGTGGGAAACATAACAACTAATGACCAAGAACGTAGTGAGTCTGACTTGACACTAAACTGGGTAAATACTTCAGGATTGCTTTTAGTATTACCTGCTTCCCAACTAGGATTTTTCACTACATAAGGTAGAGGTTGAATATAAAAAGAATGGTTTAGTGTCCACATCTGCCAAATTTAAAAGGAGCAAGCAGCAAGGAGCCAGGTGGACCTTTAGCTTAAAATGTCATTAGAACCAGTTGTGGCTTCATGGCCTCTGTCACTTAAGTTAACAAATACATCATTAAAACGGTCACCTTCCAGCCAGGAAATGACAGATTATTGCCTTCCTGGTCCTACATTCCTGCTCTGTGTTCTCTCATTTGTTTCTAAAAATCTAGTGCAGACAGAAGGGGTGGATACAAAAAACAACAACAACAACTTTTTTTTTTTGTCTTGCCTCTGACCTATATACTGTAGTTCAAGATTCTATTTAAAATAAATGTTCAAAAGTATTTTTTTTTACCCTGCCAAAAAAAAAAAAAAAAAGGTTACAGGAATGCTTCATTTAGAATAAGTTAATTAGGATAGTGACACATTCTGTTACTATTTCATATGCCAAAAACTTGAGAAAATAAACAGATATTGGCCTAAATGATTTGAACTTTTCAAATGTTTTAAACTTATACTTGATCAGTACTCTAATTACCACCTTAGCAGCAGTCTTACAGTAAGATCTCAGAAAGTCTTCAGCTCCTGAAATAGTGGCTCTGACATGCTTGTAATTGTTTAGATAGACAAATACATTTAATCTTCAAACAGAAGTACCATTTTTATCTATTTTTTTTTTTTGGATGAAGAAACTGAGGAAAAAAGAGTTGAAGTATCTCTTGAAAGGTACATATCCAAAGAATTAAAGTTCCTTCTCTGGGCCATTTTGTGATAGCATTTCTTGACTTGATCTCACATTCTAGTCAAAATTACTTCAACTTATTTTCTGTCCAGAGATGGAGCTTTAAGACACTCCCAAGATTCTGTATGCATATGTATATCTCTACACTGAAGTCACATGCACATATATATCCATTTAAAATCCAATGGTTGGGGGCCTCCCTGGTGGTGTATCAGGTTAAGTCAGCACTAAGAAGCTTTCCGCAGCCACTGCAGCATGAGTTGGCCAGGGAGATTCCCACATGACATGGCAGACCTCTCCTGCCTCGCCCACTGCTTCCCTCAGCAGTGTACTTCAGTATATATGCCTATTCTGTTCCCCATTCTGTCTCTGGTGAATCCTCCCACTACCCTACATCTCTGGCCTACACCCCAGTTCTTCTATGCATAAATAAATCAATCTTTAAAAAAATCCAATAGTTAGATCTTAAAAGCACTTGAAAATAGTAACAAAGAATTTAAAAGATTTTATAAATTCTAAAGATCCATATAAATGTTAATATGCGTTTATTATATTTCAAAAGTATTTGTTTCATGGAAAAACAAAGTACATGCATATAATACATATATAGAATATGTTGTGTATATAATATGATATATATTGTCATACATACCATATATAGTACATAGCACATAGCAGAAAAGTAAAACTGAAAAACTAGTAGCAAGTGAAAGATAGGATATGCATAGTTATTTGTTCAATACAGTTTCTTCTTTTCTCTAATGTTTTAGCTGGAAACTTGGTTTTTATATACGTAGCCTTATTGATTTTCTCTCCACACAAAATGTAGATAAATTGATAGTTAATTACTGTGTTTCCTGATAGTGGTCTTTGTGTTTCTCAGAAGATACTACTTTATTCTGCAAAGGGTTGGGTGTCAGTCTCTTAGAACCCTCTGAATGGAGGATAAGCTCAAAAAGACACTCTTGATGATATTATTTTTTCCTAAATAATGATATTGGCTTACAATAATAAAACCTCTTAGCGCCTCGCCCAAAGGCATCTGCTCTTCCATTGTTTTATTTGATCCTCACAATGGTGCACTGAGAAGCAAGAGGACAATTGTATTGTTCACATTTACCCAAGAAGAACTCATGCTAAAAGAGGTTAAGTAACTACTTTGTGCATATGGATAAGGAGTTGATCAGAGGCACGTACTAACTGTTGTGACTTACATTCAGTCTTTGAAAATTCTCAACTAGGGTCTGGAATATCTTTGCTGCTTTAATATAGTAGTCTATGAGGTAAGGAGGTTCCCTTTTTCCTTTTTATGTTTTATTTCCAGTTTGACTCCTTTATGATCGGAGAAGAAGGCTGATATGATTTTGATCTTAGTGTATCTGTTGAGGTTTGTTTTGTGGCCTAATATTGTGATCGATCCTGGAGTATATGTTCCGTGCGCACTTGAGAAAAATGTGTATTCAATTTTTCGGGGGTGAAGTGATCGATAGATTTGTTAATCCCATGTGGTCTAGGTCCTTATTTAGAGCTTTAATGTCCTTGGTTACTTTTGTCTTCTTGATCTGTCCAGTAGAGAAAGTGGGGTGTTGAAGTCTCCTACTATGTATGTATTTTCTTTAATGTCTGTTTTCAGGGATGAAAATAATTGTCTGATATATTTTGGCGCTCCTTCATTTGGGGAGTATATGTTGATGATTGTTATATCCTCCTGTTTTATTGTCCCCTTTATCATGATGTAGTGACCAGCTCTGTAGTTTTTTACCTTTTTAAGTTTGAAGTCTATTTTATCTGATATAAGTATAGCTGTTCCTGCCTTCTTTCTTGGTCCATTTGCCTCATGGAGGCTGAAATCCACATTACTGGAAAACCAATGGATCAACGAAGAGATCAAAGAAGAAATTAAAAAATATCTAGAACTGAATAACAAGGAGGACACAACTTTCCAGAACTTCTGGACACAGCAAAAACAGTAATAAGAGGAAAATATATAGCATTACAAGCTCACATCAAGAAACAAGAAACAACCCAAAGAAACAATTTATTCTCACATCTCAAAGAACTAGAAAATGAACAACAAAAAACCCCAAAAGACAGTTTAAGAAAGGAAATAATAAAAATCAAAGCAGAACTAAATGAAGTGGAAATAAAAAAAACAATCCAGAAAATTAACGAGACCAAAAGCTGGTTCTTTGAAAAAATAAACAAAATAGACAAACCACGAGCCAGGCTTACAAAGAAAAAATGAGAGAAAACACAAATAAATAGGATCATAAATGAAAAAGGAGAAATCACAACGGACACAGCAAAAATAAAAAAAATAATCAGAGATTACTATAAACAGCTATACGGAAACAAGTATAACAACCTAGAGGATATGGACACATTCCTAAAACTATACAATCACCCAAAACTAGACAAA